>JAOWBN010248873.1:0-11698 GCA_028565015.1 Pinguicula moranensis | reverse complement strand
ATAACCTTCTCAATTTGCTGAGCAAGCTCACGGGTGGGTGCCAAAACCAAAGCTTGGCACTCGACAATGTTATAGTCAAGCTGCTGCAGGATTCCCGAGCAGAAGGTTGCTGTTTTCCCAGTCCCAGATTGAGCCTGCTGAATCACATCAAGACCCTTGCAGAAGGGTACAATACCTCTTTTTTGGATTGCAGAGGGCTTCTCAAAACCTTGAAACAGAATATACAAAAACTCATAAAGCGATTAAAATATGACATACTAATTACAGAATCGTGCAATCCCAAACAACTAGATATTAGACTGGAAAATTATATGCATATAAAAGTCTTATATACATGGTGAGTAGTAACACATACATGAAGATGGATTCCACCAAAGATGGGGAATAGAGATTGCATGAAAGAAAGATGAACAAGCAAACAACTCATTGGATTCCTCACGTAAAGAATAAAATGAAACAAACAAGCAAAAACCAATGGATTATGGGGTAGGATCATTTAAAGCCTTATTTCTTATTTCAGAATATCACTCATACCAACCAATTATTTTGTAATAAATACAGGAAATAAACAAAAACAGTATAGCATATCTCTAACAGATCATTTATATACCATAGGCATAGATCCCCCTGAGAAGGTTTTCCTGCAGACCCATGGCATCAAAACTGTCATACTCCTCATCATAACTTGTAAAGAATTCATCGGTCTCGCCTCCAAGTCTGCCGCCAAAAGTTCAGATGTTTAAAAATGAGTAGAAAGCAGCACTCATGAACAACTTATTTAAAGGTTCAGGTTAGCTGGAAACAAGAGAAAGCAATTTACATCTGATCCATTTTTGCATCGAATTGGCGAGTATCAAACTGAGAACCTTCAGGTGCCATTCCAGCCATGACTGCAAACAAAACTACCCAAACTAAAGAAATCAAAAAGGTTACGGCAACCCCAAAGATAAGACCACATTGTAATATCAAGGAAAATTTCCCGCAATCCCTCTTACAATTGGATGCAGAGAATATCGCAGGAGTAAAATGCGTTATACTGCAGTACCCCACAGACATACATAAAAAAATCAAATTGTACCTCACTCCCCCTACGCCTATCAGAACAAGTTTAGCAATTTATTCAACAGACCCACGCCCAACCCAACATAAAAAGCCTAGTAATTTCTCGAACATGTAACACCTCAAGCAGTAAACCAATCCTCTCTTCATACAAACTGGATATATATCAAAACAAAAAACAGATCTTTGGACGAACAAAACTCAATACTAAACCAACGATGCCTATACCAAAACAAGAGAAAATTATTCCACCCCATGAAACCAATAACAAATCTAGCCCTCCCGCTAGTTCAGGAACCAGATGGTCAAAACGAAACCAAACGAATCGACGAACCCAAATTACAAACCTGATAGAAATTTCGAATCGAGAAAAAAGATCTGTTGAGGAAGAGATTAAAGAAGAAAGCTGTTGCGGCGATGACTCCTTGGATCTGCGCCGCGTAGTTGAGGGACACTGTAAAAGAGAGAGAGAAAACTCGCTGCGTTTTTAGGGGTTGGGATTGAGCCCACGATCCTTTTGGTTCTTTCTTTCACGCTTTTTGGTTCCCACAAATCGCTTAAGTAAACAACGACTACGTATTCAGTTTTGTAAAGGACTCAACGATCTTATAATGTTTCTGGACTGGCCCGGAAAAGTGGGCTTCTTGTAGCTCCGTATTGTATTTGGACTAATATTTTTATAATGGGCTTTGCCCTAATATGTTTTATATGTCTGAACATTGATCGTTCCTTGGAACCAAAATCACAAACAGTAACAGTAAAAAGTAAAATAAATTTTTAACGCTAGATTTTACGGTTAATTCGATCCTCGGCAAAGGTTGATTTATATTTTTTATTGAAAAATTAATTATCTTATTTAGTGTGCGGCTTTTGCCAAAAAAATTACAAACATTAGAATACATCTGCTTGAGCGCCTAATACATGTGCGAAGATTCTCTACTCAATCCTCTAGTACAAGCTATGCATCTAATAATTTGTACTTAGATGCCCAAATTTAGGTTGTTGATGCGTCTGCTGAGGGAAAGCAACCGTCATCTCTGACCCTCAAATGGTTGCCTCAATAGCTAGTTATTCTCTGTCTACGTCTACGGCTCAGGCACCACATATCAACCGACAACCGCACACTGCTACAATTGTGATGATTGAAATGCGTTAACAAGCTAGATATTGGAAGGAATATATGTAAAAGTTGCAGTATTGTAAGCAGGATAAAGAAAACAAACAAAGAGATGGTGGGTAAAGATGTTTGCTCATTCGATGCCTTTCTTCCTCTCGTTACATCCTTATTTATACCCATTTTTTGGAATCTAAGGACTCTACTAAACTTGACCCTAACTTCACTAATGACTCAACTGAAAAATGGAATAAACGCAACTGACAGACTCTAACCAAATGACTCAAAAATAGTGGAAAGACTAATTCTGCAAGGATTAATTCTGCTGACTAGTTCTTCAGTGTCTCATATGTGGCCTTTGATTACTGGTGCTTCTCTTCTTTTTATTCTTCCAATCACCAATGTCCACGTCTCGTCTTTGGTCCGTTAGATTTGTAACACACACCATTCCTGCAAAAGCTGAGACCGAAAGAGATTTGTAGAAATGAGTTTTATCCCATTTTGTATGTTTTGTATGCTACATTTATAAATACCTCTCGGCCGATGTACTAAAATTCATTCAGAAATAAAGCCTAGCAACTTTCAATGTCTTTACCTTATTCATGCATCATTCTCGCAAACTGAACCAACCTCCCTAGCAATTGAACGCATTCATGGTATCAGAGCACCACATCCACGGCTTCACCGCCACCTTCTTGATCTTTCCTTCCCTCGTTTCAACTTTCACATACAACCTATCACCACTCAGCTCACTGCCTCACTATTTACTGCCTAACTCTTCTTTCTCCTAAACACAACTTCCGTCATTCCTAACCAATTTCATGGCACATTCTTCCGCATAAACTCTAGCTACTTGTGTCGTTCCTACACCTACCATAGTAAATACCCAAATCATTTTACCATTAGCTCCTTCAGTCATCACCCTCTCCTATGCCGAATTGAGTCACTTGGTGACAACAAAACTATCATCAATCAACTACCTGTTGTGGCGTAATCAAGTCCGCCACCTTCTCCAAAACCATGGCCTTCTCAGCTATATGTATGGAAGTATAGCTGAAACACCATTCCAGGACCCTCTGGATTCCACTAAACTTAACACTGAGCATAACAATTGGTAGCCTGTGGATCAACGATTGTATTCCTTGCTAATCTCCTCACTTACCACTGAAGCACACAACGCCATAGTCGGTAAGCACACTGTCAAATACATTTGGTACACTCTTAAAACCAAATTTAGTCACACAGGTCTGTATCATGAATGGGCTCTCCGTGATGAACTTCAATAATTGCAGCGGGTTAATTTGCCCATCTCGACAATTTCTGCTCTTGTGTGACCGGTTTGTCACCCTCGGACGCCCCAACTTGTTTATCCATGGCTTAGTAATGGATTTCACTGCCTTCGTCGGTTTGCAATTTTCACAAGATCCCTTGCCCTCAATCAAAGATGTGATTGTAAGAGCAAAAAACTTTCAAGCATTGTATTATCAGACTGTACCTAGTGTTACTCCTCCGACAATCGCCTTTGTTGCATCACCAGCTACGCCCCTTTTGGCGCCCCTTCCTTCCCTGGTGGTCTCGAGGGGATTAACAAATTCTTAGGGTATGCTAACTCCTGCAACCTCGTCTAGTGATCAATTCGCCATCGCCTTGCCTGAATCACCAGTTTCACGATCCTATTACACACCGCTTGGACCTGCTACTTCCATCCTCGGTCAACCTCCTCGCGGTGATGACCTTTGCTAGAACGGCTCAGGCCAATTTTGCCACCGGCATGCCACAATCTACCATAAAAGTTGTCGAATTTTGCTCAGGTTTTTGTCTCAAAATTTTACTAGATTTTCCCTGATTGAACATAATTTTGTGGTTGGGCTTCCTTATGCGCCGACCCAATTCTATTTTCCTACAAGAATTCTTAGTGGGCCTCACACTGGGCCAACTTCTGTTGGCCAGCACCTTGGGTCCATTGCCCTGGCCCATTCTGGAGGACAACCGCATGTATCACATCCTACTTATGGGCCAATGACTCTGGTCCATTTCAGAGCCCAAGGACAATTTTATACCCCTTTTTTTTGTCCCAATTAGGCAATGAGAGTTTCAGATTGCCTCGGACCCATATCATCATGACTCATCATCCAGGTCCACCCCTAATCCAATTGGACTCCTTAACGACTGGTTCTTCAGGATCCCTTGGTACATCATAGTCTTTGTGGCTCCTTGGATCAACCTTTAGTGAGACATCTCCCGTGGGTAGCTTCCCTATTCTTCCTTCCGTAAACTCCCAAATTGGCATTCCTGCTACTTTATTCTCAGATTGGTATATGGACACTAGTGCATCTGTTCATATGACCACTTCTTCGGCCAATCTTGAGAAAGTTACCCCTTATACAGGTAAGGCATGTGTTGTTGGTGATGGCACACCTTTATCCACCACTCATGTTGGTAATGTCTCTACAAACTCCTCCTTACCTCTATTAGATGTATTTGTTGTTCCTGCACTCACCAAAAATCTTCTGTTCATTAGTAAATTGGCATTTGATTACTTTTTTGCTATTACCTTTATTGATCGTATCCTTGTCATTAAGAGTCATCACACAGAACAGGTGGTGACCACCGACAAGTGTGATGGTGGACTTTATGTATTTGAACGCAACATCCCAGCTTTTATCTTTTATCTTCCGACCTCGCAGCTTTGAAGCTTCTTTGACTCATGGCATGCTCATCTAGATCATACCTTAGCTGCTACTGTGTCTACATTAGGTTGTCAGGGTCGTATTTTGCTTGTTTCACAATCATCCCCTCCCCAACTTTTGGTCTCTTGTGAAATGACCAAAAGTCATCGTTTACATTTTGTACAAAATGAAAAATGTGACTCTTGGCCCCTTGCTTTAATATATTGTCACCTTGGGCGACCCTCTCCTATTTTATCTTTACACGATTATCGTTATTATGTTATTTTTATTGATGACTATTCTAGTTTTAAATGATTTTATCCTTTAAAACAAACGTCTGACTTCTATGACACTTTTCTTCACTTTAATGCCTTTGTTGAGCAGCAATACTCCACCATCATTCAAAAATTTCAAAGTGATTGTGACATTGAATTAATTAATCATTGATTTCAAACCCATCTTCACACTCATGGCATTAATCATGTCCTCTCATGCCCTTACACTCATGCTCAAAATGGTCATGTTGAAAGAAAACACTGTCATCTCACTAAAACGGGACTCACTCTTCTTTTCATTCCCATGTTCCCCTATCCTATTGGATTGACCTGTTCAGTACAGTGGCCTACATTATCAATTGATTGCCATTATCTTTTCTGTTAGGTATATCCCCCTTCGAGTTTCTTTATGGCATAGCTCCCAATTATGATCATTTCCATCCCCTTGGTTGTCGTATCTTTCCTTACTTACGTGATTACACACTGCATAAGCTTACTCCTCGTAGTCTCCCATGTCTCTTCATTGGTTACAACTCATCTCATAAAGGTTTTTGCTACCTGGACCTCTCATCCTCTCGCATATACATATCTTGACATGCCCGCTTTGATGAAACATATTTTCCTTTTCACAATACCTCTCCTCTTCCCCCATCACAGATCGCAATATCTCTATCTTTATTGAACCAACCACTACAATATCATCCACCTCTAATACCTCATCTGTTCCACCATCATCCCACACTATTTCACCTTGTTCCATTTGTCCATTACCCCCTGGCAAGGGCAAAGGGAGGGGGCCAGGTTGGACCCTAGACACCTCCCCCATTGGGCCTTATTTTTAAACCCAGGCCCAAGGTCAACCCCAAAAAAATTATTACTCATGACAAAATCCTTGATTACGATAGCCGTAAAACCTAGGGTTTTTTCCCTGGATTTTCTCCCATTTGTGACTTTGTATACAGTTTAGTTTGTATTCTTCATATTCAAATTTGATTTGGTATTCGGAAAATTCAGAGCAATAAAGCTTTCAAATTTGAAGCATCCAAAGTTGTTTGGAAAGATTTCCTCAAGAACAAAAATAGAGTTTCAAATTCAATATATGAGAAAATCTGGTAATTTTTTATCATATCGACTAGAAATGGAATTAGTCGGTCTCAGTCATAATTACTTTCTTCAATTTCTTCAATACAGTTGAGTTGAGCTGATGTCATAGTTGATCTAGGTAATTGATTGACATTGATCTAATTACTTTCTTCAATTTTCGTAGGAAAAAATGATATGATCTCTATGTATTTTTGTTAAGTAACTGAAAGTGTGACATCTGCTATACCATCCATCCTTTTACTATTAGGCTATCATTTACTGAAAACTGAAAAACTGATAGCAGATAGCAATTGAGCATGTATTAAACTTTTGAATAAGTAATAGTATTCCCCAATGGGAGCTGTTGGCCTGGATAGTTGAACTATTCATGCCTTGTTTTATAAAATGTTTTTCCTTTTATTGATAATCATTATCCAAAACATTCAACCGATTAAGTTGAACGAATGTTAAAACTATGATAGGGGTATAAGAAGGATAAGAACAAAAGCGCCTCTCACATATAAGAGTTGTTCTCGGTATTGAGATTGTGAACACATGAAGATGGAGTTGTTACCTTTGCAGTTTATTTGAAAAGATATGATCACTTATAAAAGTTTGTTTCTGTCGCTAGTTCGTGTAGGTACTGAATAGCAATTCTATGTTGGATTGATTTACTTTCAATAAATGTTTTGTCAAATTAATATATTAACAAAATTTCTTGCATTTACAGTGATTAGAGATGGATGATTATCGAAAAGTCAAAAAACTAAAAACCTTGGATTAATTATTCAAAAGAAAGAAAGCTTCTACAACTGAAGATTATCACTCTCAATCCCAAAGAGTAGAAAATGAAGTTGTTCCTCCTCCTCCTCCTAAGTATGATTAGACTAGAACTAAAAATGAAGTTGCTCCTTCTCCAGAGCATGATCCGAATAGAGCTAAAAATGAAGTTATTCCTCCTCCTCCTCAGCGTGATCTCACTAGTGTGGAACTTAAAGTTGCTTATCTAGAATATGACCCGGGCAAATGAAGGCCAATTTATCGCAATCTTGCTAAATGAAATAGATACAGTAAGGCGAGCTTACATAAAAGAAAAGACATTTCAACCTAATTTGAAGTTGTATCCTTCAATTGTGTTTGAAACACAAAATTGTAGATTTCAAAAATCTTTGTTTAGACACAAACAGTTTCCTTGGTTAGAATATTCACCCACAAAGGATGTTGCATATTGTTTTCTATGTTTCTTATTTGATGATGAGAATAATACTCATAATATATTTACGTCGATTTGATTCAGAAGTTGGAAATGTATCAATGCTAGGAAAAAATTTCTGTTACTCAAGTATGCTGGAGAGAAAAATTCACACCATAGCAACGTTGTGGATCAAATGAATGATATTGAGAATACAAATCAACATATTAACAGAGCCTTAAATCCATTACAAGAAATGAAACGAAAAAGATGTTTGAAGTTTATGGCTATAGTTGACAGTGTTCGATGGTTTACTCTCCAAGTTTGTGTATTGAGAGGACACCGTGAATCTTCTTCTTCCAATAATCAAGATAATCTTATTGAGTTAATCAAATTATTGTGAACAATGAACGGTTGAATCTGCTCTAAATGACACATATGTTTCACCTATGATTCAAAAAGAGATTTTGCATATTTTTGCTGAAAGAGTAATAAAAACAATACGTGAGGAGATTGGTGATGCATACTTTTGTATTCTAGTTGATGAAGTAAGGGATATTACAAATAGGCAGCAACTGGCTATTTTGTTAAGATTTGTTGATGCTGGTGGCATTTTGAAATAGCGTTTCTTTGAAATTGTTTGTGAGAATAACACTGATTCTGCTACACTAAAGAATGAAATATATAATGTCTTGAGTCAATATGACTTACAAATATGCAATATGCGGGATCAAGGTTATGATGGGGCTAGAAATATGAGGGCTCCTAGAATGGATTATAAGCTCTTTTTGTAGAGATGTAATTAGCATTGGTTGCTACTGCTGAAAAATCAGATAATGTTTGGTGTTTCTTTCAAGAATTAACTACTATTGCAAGTTATGTTAGTTTTTCTCCTAAGTGTCATAGTGAGTTACTTTCTGCTCATACTATTAAGATTGGAGAAGCAATAGCTACAGGTGAATGTGCTAGAGGTAAAGGGATTAATCAGTTGGGTACTGTCCATCAACCTAGAAAAACTCGTTGAACTTCACATTATGCTTCCTTATGTGGCTTAGTTGACATGTATGATTCTGTTCTTGTGCTTTTTTCGAGCATGCGAAAGGAAAGCAATAATAATCCTACACGTGGCAAAGTTCATAAGCATTTGGAATTGTAAAGGACTTTCAACTTTGTATTCATCTTACACATGTTGTACAACATTTTAGCTGTGACTGATATGCTTTGTCGAGTTTTGAAACGCAAGTCTCTTGATATTTTGAGTGCAATGAATCTTGTCTCTAGTTCCAAAGTTTTACTTCAAGAATTGAAAGATGTGGTTTTGATTATCTTTTTCTATGACCAATTGATGTCCGTGAGCATATTGATATTGATATAACGGTTATGAGTGATTTGTATAAGGATCTTGAGGGACGTGTTACAAACGTCACATTTGAGCCAACTACCGAGTTGAAATATTTTATGTTGCAATAAATTGTCAAATGGAGGAGATCATAGATTTGTTGATGCAATAGTGGAACTTCTTAAGCTCAGTACTGCTTTGAACCGAAAAGCCAGGTTTAAATCATTTTAAACCATGATTACTCGTGCCAAGGCTGGCGTGTTTTGCCCTCGTATTATAGTTTATTATTTTGAGTTGGTTCCTACTGGACTCCTCTCCGCTTTGTTGACTTCCACCGAGCTTCGAGGCTTCTGATCTGCTGCTAAGCAACCTGCTTGGATTTCCCCTATGGATGAAGATATTGCCTTATATCACAATCACACATGGGAATTGGTCCAGCATCCACCGCATGTCAATGTTGTTGGTTCCAAATGGGTATTTTGCACAAAGTATCTTCTTGATGGCTTTGTATAATGACTCAAGGCTCGTTTGGTTGCTAGTGGATTTACTCAAGTCCTTGGTCTCAATTAATTTGACGCTTTCAATCCTTTTATCAAGGCTATTACTGTCTGCACTGTTCTCTCTCTTGCCATTTCTCGCAGTTAGCCCTTTCAACAACTGGATGTCAAGAACACCTTACTAAATGGTTTGCTGCATGAAGATTTCTACATGGAACAACGCCCTGGTTATGTTAATCCACTATATCCAGATTTGTGTGTCATCTCAAGAAGGCATTCTATGGTCTCAAGCAAGTTTCTCGTGTCTGGTTTGATTGCTTCAGCACCTTTGGTTTTATATGCAGGCGCGCTGTTACTTCTCTGTTTATCTTCATTCGTGGTTCCTCTATTATCTACTTGCTTTTATATGTGGATGATATTATTGTGACTGGTAGCGATGTTTCTCTTCTGGATCACTTTATGCATCGTCTTCATACTAAGTTTTCTTTTAATGGCCTTGGCTCTCTTACATATTACCTTGGACTTGAAGTTACCTACAGTGAAGATGGACTCTTCCTCAGTCAGATCAAATATGCTCATGCACAACTTCTAGACAATCGATCCATCATCACTCCCATGGTGGTTTCACATTATCTCTCCTTAGATGAAACTCCTTTGGCTGATCCAACTATGTATTGCTCCATTGTCGACGCACTTCAGTATCTTACCATCACTCGACCGAATTAAACTTATATTGTGAACTCTGTTAGTCACTACTACACTTCATCTTCAAACAGTCGAGAGAATTCTCCGATATGTAAAGGGCACTCAGTACATGGGTTCAAATTTTACCACTTCTTCATATCCTTGCTTTATCACTGCATACTCTTATATTCATTGGGCAGGTTTCCTTGACACTCGTTGATCTACAATTGATTTTACAATAATTCTTGGCAAAAATTTGGTCTCTTGGAGCGCAAAGAAGCATCCTACTATCTCCCATTCTAGCTGTGAGTTCGAGTATCGTGCTATCGCCACTACGCCTGTTGAAGTTCTATGAATTACATATTTACTCCAGGATCGTCGTATACCAATATCCATCCTCCAGTACTTTTATGTGACAACAAGGGTGTCGTCTTTCTCAGTGCCAACCCCAAGACTCACGATGAGCAGCCAAAGATGTGGAACTAGATTATCACTTAGTTTGTGAGTAGATTCTTGCCATAACTCTTCGTACACAATTTATATCATCTAAATTTAAGATTGCTGACATCTTCACCAAGAGCCTGCCACGCGACATGCTTGAATTCTTTTGGTCCAAGCTGTACGTGGTCTTTAATCCATGCTCCGATTGAGGGGGTATTGATGCAGCTGCTGAGGGAAAGACAGTCATCATCTCTGACACTTAGCTCGTTGTCTTAGTAGCTGCTTATTCTTTGCCTACATCTATGGCTCCAGCACCACACATCAACCGACAGTCGCGCGCCATTCCTACAAAAGTTGAGACCAAAAGAAATTAGAAAAAATTAGTCTTATCCTATTTTGTATGCTGTATCTATAAATACCTCTCGATTGATGTACTAAAATTCATTCAGAAATAAAGCCTTACAACTTTCAATGTCGTTTCCTGATTCATGCATCATTCTCAGTAAATTGAACCAACCTCCCTAACAATTGAACGCCTTTATAAGTGGAGACTTTGTTACTCTCCAGAATTTGCTCGCTTTTTGATTGTATGCCATAGAACACAAAATTATTGCGAACTTTTCAAATCCTCACACTAAACTGCGCCCAAAATATTTTCATGTTTCGCACCACTTCTTTCATTTGATCATTCCCAAATGTTGAAGATAATGTTGCAGTGGACTATTACTCCCCACATAGTAGCATCCAAACCATTTATAGAGATCCTGCCATATTTTATGTACGATGCGGCACTCAAAGAATACTTTTTTTTTATATTCGTGGTATCTGGAGGAGAACCCCCGACCTGACTAGTCCACGGGGCACATGCAGCGCGACCTCATCACATGTGTCAATCAAGTCGTGGGCCGAAGACCGGGGTCGTGGCCTGGCAGCAACGTCAGTAGGAATCTCTCAGGCCCCATTTACTAGTCGGAATTATGCGTCATTATGATAGGATTCGAGCGCAATTCTATGTTTACTATACACACAGTAAATAAAGTGGGTTGGAGAATTCAATTCCACGACCCGTGAGATTTTTTAAAAATCATGGGATTGGACCCCAAAACTAATTCCGTCAAAAAGGTGGAATTGATTTTTATCCCATAATCCTACAATTTTTCCTCCTCTTTTACCCCTTCTCCCATCAACAGAACACGCTCTTCATCAACGCGAGCAGAATTAGAGTGACAAAAGTATAAGACAAACAGAAACAAGAGAAACTAGTTACAACCTTTCATCAATCATTTCAAGCAATTTGGCTCTGTATGTGTGTCCGAGGACCTGACAACTCAAAGCAAAGATGTTT
>JAOWBN010248862.1:0-11698 GCA_028565015.1 Pinguicula moranensis | reverse complement strand
AACCTCTGGTTTACATTCATTTCTAGCGTAGTAGTTGGCTAGGGGTTGATGTTCCATGTTTGATTAGGTTTCTACGGTATAATACATTTATTCCATCTCCATTCATTTTCATCCTTCTATTTCGTGTAACTTTTTGTTGGGTTGCACAATTTATCCTTTTAAATTTTGTTAATTTCAAAATTTGTCAATTGATGTGTTTTTGTTGATACAAGAATAAGTTCCCGACTCCACGTTTATCTTCCGCGAGCAAAAATCCACATCATTTCTTTTAATGAAGGAGAGTTTCAGGAGAGTCATTGGATATCAAATCTGCCTGATATTGGTGATCATTATGATTCACATTTTCGAGTGGGATTCTTTTCTTTGCGGAACTTAATCCTTGGAACTAATGGGGCTACCACGCTTCATGCGTTGTGTATATACATTTGACACTTTGTTGGTAGTTTGTCCTTGTGGGACATCAATCCTTATAGAAACATTGACAGTTGGTCTGTAAGATTTTACAACCAATTGACTGTCAGTGAATGCATCCTGTAATTTGATTTGCGATACTGTGCAAATGAATTATTATCCTTTCGAACTTCTAGTTCACATTCATTTGATCGGCGATCAAAATGGGATAATTCTTGGTTATGCCATATTATGCCCCTTTGTGCTTCAAGCACATATTTTTCTCCCCCTAATTATGGGAAGATAGACTCATGGTAATCATGCCATTTGAGCTTTGCTTTTGAACTTTGTTACTGAGATTTACTTCTGAGCTTTGCTTCTGAGCTTTGCTACTGAGCTTTGTTTCTGACTTTTGCTTCTGAGTTTTTCTTCTGAGATTTGTTTTTGAGATTTGCTTCTGAGCTTTGCTTTTAAGCTTTGTTATTGAGCTTTGCTACTGAGCTTTGCTTGTGAGAGCTTTGCTTCTGAGCTTTGCTATTGAGCTTGCTACTGAGCTTTGCTACTGAGCTTTGCTATTGAGCTTGCTACTGAGCTTTGCTACTGAGCTTTTTACTACTGAGCTTTGCTACTGAGCTTTGTTATTGAGCTTTGCTACCGAGCTTTGCTTCCAAGCTTTGCTATTGGGTTTCGCTACTGAGTTTTACTTTTGAGCTTTACTTTGCGCAAATTTGTGTAAGCTTAAATCTATAGATTTCGTACTATCAAAATATTTATCTTTTCTAAAGATTGAATGCATCGAGGCGTATCAACTATTTCACTATGCATATCTTTAGATAAATAAACAAATAAAATTACTGGAATCATCTCTAAGCATGAAATTTATCCTAATAAAATAGATAAATAGTCTCGACATACTTAGCTTCAAAGAGATCATATGCGATCAATTTTGTGCTAGTGGATGCTTCTAGATCTCATGGGCAAAAAAAAATTCTCAGTTTATATGTGTGATTTCTAGAATCATGAAAATAGTTTAGTAAGCACATGTGCACTTCATTTTTGCATCAAACATAAAAAGTTGTGCAAATAATAAAATCATCAAATTCTGGTTTTTTCGTAGTCTGATAATCTTTATGATACATCAAGGGGTCATAGCTAATTTCTGATATATGCTACTCCGATAATATTTGTTAGATTTATTATCAATCTAATACTCGGATCTTCATGTGAAGAAATTAGAACGCAAATCAAATTGCAAACTTAAAGCGAAAACATACCAGAATTCATCGTCCTTGATCCTGGAAAAGACTGTTGACCAAACTCCGAAGGTGCAGTTGCATAAGAGATGCAAAAATTCAATGTTCCATGGAACTTTGATATTAAAGAAATACCTCCTCTATGGGCGGTCTAGTCTTGGTCAAATCGGCGGAGCGAATATTCTTCAGTCCATGATTGAAGTAGAGATTGACAGGTCTACCATCAAACTCTACGGGAAGGAGGCCGAAGACTCGATCATGAAGCAACATCGATCATGTCATATATCTTCCGCAAAACAGGAAGCTCAACAAGTTCTGTAATTTGTCCTCTTCTCAACGAATTCATTAATTGTTCTCCTTGTTCTCTATCATTGTATGTCATTCTTCTATCGCTCGAGCATCTTTCAATTTCTGAGATATACATCATTTGTTCGAGTTTCTTTTCCTAAATCATCACCAGTTATATTCTGGCTATATGCAACCTCCTCATTTCTCAAGAATTTATCCTCTTTAATGATTTCAAGTCGCTTGTGGCATCCCATCCCAGATGAGTCCAGTAACGGTGTAAATACATCATATGGCTGATTCAACTCAAGCAAGAATAGCTTGAACAAGAATAGTTGATTCAATAGCTACAGTTAGGACTTTAGTTGATAAAAATGGAATGCCATTGGATGCCTTTTTCGTCCAAATTATAGTTGGTTGCCTCACGATCAATTCTTGGATTTCAAGTCTTATTGGTGTCCAGCTGGAGACCACAGGAAGTGAGAGATGGGATTAGCTTCAGCCAAAGGTCATGGAGGTGGAGCCCGCTCGACCCCTTGCAACATATCTCTTCAATAGCAAAGTGGACGATGACGTCCATTGGATTTCGGTGATGATCCGCTGGGCGTCAAATTAACTATTTTAGCACAGAATTCAGATTTTGCCGGCGTGTGCACACAAAAAAATCAACATCGACGAGGGATTTTAGGTTGGATTTTGATAATTGAAGACTGCAAAGAATCGCCAAAACCTCCTCGATGTTTTTCTGTCAGACAAATCATCGAACTCCTATGGCTCATTTTCTCGGATAGCTTTTCTCGCTATGAACGATGCCAGGAAATCAGCGGCGCCTGCTTCTTCCATGGATCTCTTATTACTCTGGTTGTGCGAAGCAATTGACCTGAGTCTTCGCAATAACTCTATTTGCTTTAGAGGATTTTTTTTCACTGAGAATCTTCAATACTTATTCTTTTGTGAACAAAGATGAAGATAGAAGACCGAAGAAGGTGTTGTGGTCTGCCTATCTAGATTGGTTTTTGTTTCTTTCCTAGAGCTTCTACTTGCCGACGGAAAGTTTTAGATATGAAGGCATGGATCTTCTTATTTCGAGCCTTCTTCTCTTTGTGGAAAGTTAATTTATGAACAAGAGCAAATTCGTGGAGAAAGACCAATTCATGGAGGATGACCAAATTCGTGCTTGCAAGACAGTAAAAGGAAGAAGATAATGATGGTTGTGTAAAAGTCTATGTTTTATGCACTTTAGTTCCTTTATATGTAGAGATAAGAACTAGATAAGGACTGCAGTTACAAATGTCTTATCCATAGAAAATAGTCTCAATCATCTACATCTATAAAAAATTCCATTAATTAAGCAATTAACAAATAATTATTTAATAAATAATCAATTAACTCATAATTGATTACAATCCTACTCGTATTAGGATTCCGTTGATTAAGAAATTAATTAACAATCACTTAATTAACACATAATTAATTAACACATAATTACTTTTACTATTTTGTCTTTACACTTATAAATACCCCACTGGGTGAAGGTAAATGTGTTGTAGTCAGTGGCTAACAAGGTCACGCACAGAGGGACCACCATTGGAGATTACGGGCGCCTTGGCTTTGCTGTAAGCTCAAACGTAGAAACATGTAATAACTAGTGCTTTCAGTCTGTCGTCTTCTGGTAGAGTTTAGCAGTAGAAATTACTCTATAGAGCTAGGGCAGATAGAGGTTCACACCCCCTTGCTAAAAATTTGTATAATGTAAGGCCACTCAGTTTTGCATGGTCGGATTTTGTCATGCCTACTTATATAGTATAATAATAACAATATAAATGGACAAAAATATATATAAATAGGCAGAAATATATTAAGGCCTAGGGGGCTGAGAATTCCTTCTTTTCAATATGAAAAAACATCTATTTCTTGTGTACAAAATTTCTTCTTTTCAATTATTCCTCTTTCTTCCTCCCCCTCTCTCTAATGGTTACCCTCCTATTTATAGGAGTTTTTTCGCATGCACAATCATGGCCACTTGTCCATTGTCATGCTACACTTGTAATTTGCATGGCTAGGCTCCAGCACTTGGCTCAAGACTTGGTAAGGAGATGACAAGTTGATAGTTGTGCATGTGTTTGTGTCATTTCCTTAATGTGGACTATTCCTTGGTTTTGGGCTTGGATTTTTTGGTATAGTGGGCTGTGCATGAGGGAGTGTTGGGGCTGCGGGATTTGGGTTTGGTGATTTTGGCCCACATCACTTACTCCCCCGCCCTTGGTCGATTTCTTGAAAAAAATTCGACTATGTTTTTTACAACTTGCATCTTTTCGGTGGGCGCTTCTTTGCTTTCCTTAGGATATTTACTTTTCAATGTGTTTTTGCTTGCTGGAGCATCCAAAAGTTTGGCATCATGGCATTGCGAGATCCTCTATATTTTGGTAAAACTGTATTCATCCAAAGATTCATTTCATAGCACTCTCCTTTAAATGTCCATCTCATCATGCCTTGTTAAAACCTTACTAGAAAAAAACCCTGTGAGAAAATCCTAGTGAAGGAAAAAGAGTACAGGACTTGATGTTTGCTTTAGGGAAGCGTCATCTATATCTCCATTTATATATCTGGTTTCATCGACGAGACCCCGCTCGATTGTGTCTTTATTGATCATCCATTTTGTTTTTTGGACCACAGGTCGGAGTGGTAGGGATCACATTGTTGCATTCTTTGGCAAAATGTCTGCTAATATTCTCGGAAGTGGCAAGCTTTTCGGCTGATGCATCATCTGGCTAGTTGGGTTGTGTAGCCAGTTTCAGGACTTGGTCCACCAATTGATTTCTTATTTGCATATTTGACGGGCTTTTAGCCTCGCGATGTTGTAGTAAATAGTTTTTTTTTCCCTCCAATCATTGATGACTCCTGCTGAAAAAAACAAGAAATATTAGAGCATATAACTGATTTTATGAGCTTGGCTCACTTTTTATTGACTTTCTATTTTTGATAATCTTTTTAGAAAATATGAAGATAGTCTGGTTGCATTCAGTGAACGTCCTTTTTTGATGAGCTTCATGAACGTCATTTTTTTGTTGCGCTTCGTGAGCGTCCTTTATTGGTGCGCTTCGTGAGCGTCTTTTTTTTGCGCTTTGAGAGTCCTTTTTAGTTGCGCTTCGTGAGCGTCCTTTTTCGGTGCGCTTCATGAGCGCCCTTTTTTCGGTGCGCTTCATGAGCGCCCTTTTTTCGGTGCGCTTCATGAACGTCCTTTTTTGTGCGCTTCGTAAGCGTCTTTTTGCGCTCAGTTAGCGTTATTTTTTGCGTTCAGTGAACGTCTTTTTATTAGAAAAATATATATAGTATAAATTTAAGTTCGAATAAAGAATAATGAAGAATACTTCCCATGAGTCTGTGCTGGAATATTTTTGGGATATCGTTGGTGAATTTGGCCGGATTGTCACTTTCTCTCTAATCATTGTACAATATATATTTTTTGTAATTAAATTTTTTATTCAAGCAGCCTATAGTTGCCATAAGAAAGCCAAGAGATCGAATATAAGAACATTTTAATTGGGGTGCAATCAAGATTTTTTGGGGATTTAGCACCCAAAAATAATGATCGAATATAACAATATTTTTTGGGTGTTTAGCACTCTCACCCAATGGCGGATCTAGTCCAAAATTTTAGAGGAAATAAAAAAAAGCCTAAAATTTTTGAAGGGGGTCTGGACTTGGCCCCCTAGATCAGCCAGTGCCCCCACCCTGAATTTAGTTATATTTTTTAAATTATTATTTCTTTTAGATAAGAAAAGCCAAATTTTTCTGAAATCTGATTTTTTTTTTGTGAGTGTTGAAATTTGTTCAGTTGACAAATTATAAACGACAACAAATAATTCGACAACCAGAGCAGAAGTCAAGAATGCAATGCAAACATTTTAGTTATATATATTTTTTGAAATTTACTCGACTAGATTACAATGTTTTTCTCATCCGACCATCTAATGCTTTGGTTTGTTAAAAGGTCAACAATTAATACTAGACATATGGTAAACAATTAATACTAGAGGTTTCTAACCAATCTTGTGAGAAACGTGCAAGAAATCCGACCAAAAATTCTTAACAGTGGTGCAGTGAAAATGGACGAGATCGGGTTCACAGTTTTTCTACAAGATCTAAGCAATGGGTTAACCTTGCACCAAGATCCAAGCAATGAGTTAACCTTGCTCAAACATCCTAACGAGAGCTAGGATAGGTAACCCTCTGATGATCATTTTCAATTTTTTTACTCGCTTTATTAGAGGCTTGTTGCCAAATAGGTCTGGAACGTTGCCTTTTAAAGCTTACTTTATGTGTGCAGTTTAAAGGAACTGTTGTGTGCCTTAAAAGGCTCTTTGCCTTTGCATGTTTTTTGATCATTCTGAAATTGTTTGATAAGTTGAAAGGCTTAAATAACTTGAACATTTTTTGAATTTTCTGAGTCTATTAATCCACCTGTCAGTTTAATATTAGATTGTTACAATCACATTGTTTTCAACTCCTACATTCTGAATCTGTTCTATTTGTGAGTGAAAATTTCTGACTAATTTTTCTAGAAGCTGTAGGGTTAAAACTAGAAACATGTCAACTAGAATTGAGGTATTAATGTTTGACAGGAAAGAGGATTTTAATAGTTGGTCTAGGCGTATGAAAATATTTTTATCCCATAATAGAGTACACTACACACTTAAGGAAAATACTAATAATTGACCTGAAGAATCTAGAAAGAAAATTCAAGAAGTGAAAGAGGAAGCTTATAATCTGATTATACTGAACTTATCTGACTCTGTGCTCAGAAAACTTGACTGTGATGAAGATCCAATAATTGTTTGGACTAAATTAAAATATTTATATGCATCTAATTTGCTCATAGTTTAATTAAAGTGAAAGGTTCTCTGTTTGCTTTTAAAATGGACTCTTCAAGATCTATAGATGATAACTTATATGATTTTTTCAAATTAAGTCAAACTTTGAAAGGAAGTAATCATGATCTTGATGATGAAAATCTTGCAATGATTCTTTTAAATTTTGTTTCTGATGAATTTCTTGTTGTTAAGAATGCATTACAGTATTTAGATTCTTTTTCTAAACTTGAAACTATTATGATAAGGCTAAAGCCTAGAGAATTAGAAATTAAAATAGTAGGAAAACTTCAAGTGCTTTGTATGTTAATGTGAAACCTGATTCAAAAGTTTAGAACAATAATTTTGAAAATAAGAAAGATAAACCTAAAACTGGCAACAATAAGAAACTGACTAGTAAAAATGTACAACTTTGGCATTTAAATGAGGGTGGAGAAGTTTATTATCGATATTGCAAGGAATTAGGTCACATAATTTTTGATTGTCTTAAACTGAAGCAGAAAGAGAAAAGAAAGTCTAGATTAAATGTTGCTACTGCAAATCCAAAAATTGATGAAGATGTTAGTGAAGTTCTTTATGTGTCTTCATGTTTGTGTGCATGACTTACTATGAGTGATAGTCTTTTGTGTGATGAGTGACTACTTGATTCAGGCTATACTTTTCATATGTGTCCGCATAAGAACTGGTTTGAAAACATAGATGACTCAAAGAAAGGAGTTGTATACATGGGAAATCATAAAATTTTCTCTGTAGAGGGAACTGGGACAATAAACTTACAAGTAGTAGGTGAAAATAGTATTTCTCTAACAAATGTTAGATATATACTAGATTTGAAAAGAAATTCAATCTCTATAGCTGTTTTAGAAGAATCTGGTTGTAACTTTCATGGTGAAAATGGAATTTTAACTGTTTTTAAATTTGAAAAATCTATTTTAACTGTTACTAGGAAAAACAGACTATACTTTTTAAAGGAAAAATTTATTGAGCATGTTGATGATCGTGCTATTGCATCTAATGCATCTGAAAACTCAAAATTATGGCATATAAGGCTAGGTCATATGAGCATGAAGGGTCTGAAAATTCTGCATTCTGGAGGAGCATTAGGCAAGTATTCTATAACTGATTTGAATTTCTGTGAAGGGTGTGTTCTTGGAAAACAACATTGATTCAAATTTGCAAAAGGAATACATCTTTCAAAATCTGTTCTTGAATATCTACATGTTGATTTATGGGGTCCTTAATCTGTTTTAACTCATGGTGGTGCTAGATACTTTATGCGAATAGTTGATGATTTTAGCCGAAATGTTTGGGTGCAAAAGATGAAGCTTTTTTAAAGTTTAAAGAATGAAATTTTTTAGTTGAAAATCAAATTGATAAAAGAATTAAGTATTTGAGAACTGATAATGGCTTGGAGTTTTGTAACTCTTCTTTTGATGCTTTATGTTTTGAATGTGGCATTACTAGGCATAGAATCGTACGTTATACACCTAAGCAGAATGGAGTAGCAGAACGCATGAATAGGACCTTACTTGATAAAGTTAGATATTTACTTGTTACCTCTAGTTCTAACAAACCTTTTTTGGGGGAGGTACTGAATACGGCAGCCTATCTAATAAATAGGAGTCTCTTGTCTGCCTTAGACACTAAATACTCAAAATTTGTTTGTCCAAAAGACACCAGAATCTGATCCACTTAAAGGTATTTGGGTGTGCAAGTTTTGTTCACACTACATCTGATAAATTGGACCCAAGGTCACAAGAATGTGTCTTTATTGGCTATGAAAAAGGCATAAAAGGCTATAGGATGTGGGATAGAATTACGCTTGGTGTTAAAATCATTATTAGTAGGAATGCTATTTTTAATGAAACTGAATTTTCTTGAATACCTATTATTTCTGCTGATACATCAATTGAGGTGGAGCTTAGAGAAACTTGAAATGAGGTGGCGTTATATAGGAAAATTTCATCACATGAACATGAACAAATTGAACATATTGCATAAACTGAGGATCTTGAAGAAATTTAAGAACACTCAGAAATAGGCACATCCCAACCCTCCACATCGGACATTATTGCCCTTAATAATAAAGGGACTAGTAATAGGAGGCCATCTGCTATATATGTAAACTTTACTGAATTGCATGATTATGTTTTTTCTGTTGGTGATAATATTAGTGCTTTTGAACCTAAAACTTATAGTGCTGCAGTTACTTGTGAAAATTTTGAGAATTGAAAACTTGCTATGCTTGATGAAATGAATTCACTTAGGAAAAATCAGACTTGGATCTTAGTTCCTAAACCTAAAAATCAGAAAAACATAGGATGTAAATGGGTGTATAGAATAAAAGAAGAAATACTACCCTCTGATTCAAAGTTGTTTAAATCTAGGTTAGTAGCTTAAGGATTTTCCCAAAGTGAAGGAACTAATTATACTAAAAATTTTCTCTCGTTGTTAAGTATAAAACTATCAGAATAATGCTTGCATATGCTACTTGTTTTGACCTTAAAATTGAACAAATTGACCTTAAAACTGCATTTTTAAATGGAGAATTAGAAGAAGAAATTTTTATGGAACAACCACTTGGTTTTATTGATACTCAACAATCTAATTTTGTGTGCTTATTGAAAAGATCATTATATGGATTAAAACAAGCCCCTAGACAGTGGTATAAAAGATTGATTTACTTATGTTAGATTTAGGATTTAAAAGAAGTAGCTATGATTCCTGTTTGTATTTTATTCATTCTGAAAAATCCTCTATGTTTTTACTACTGTATGTAGGTGACATGTTGCTAATAAATAAATAAAAATCTTAAATAGACAAATTAAAGGCTGTTTTAAGCTTTGAATTTGAAATGAAAAACTTAGGAGAAGCCAAGAGAATTCTAGAAATGGAAATGATAAGAAATAGGGAGTTAGGAACTTTAAAATTGCACCAAACTTCCTAATACTCTACAGTTAAATTGTCTTTTAATCTTGACTGACTTGAAAACCATGTCGTTATTAGCTATTAGCACTTAAATTGATATATTCAATCATGTTCGTTCATCTTTATGTCGATCTAATGATGCAAAAGAAACTCTTATCTTGGAAGTCACTAGAACTTATCATGGCCGTCCATTTGAGATGTCATCCAACTGTTTGCAGGGAAGCTTCTCAAGTAAGCTGAATATAAATCATCGCAACTGTCCGATCGTTTGACAGAATCCAATGACCAATTTTAAGTGGTGAAATCGGTGCAGATCCAACCCTCCCATGACAAATGAATCCAATTGTCAAGAACTTTATTTACCTTCGACGAATCTGAAGCCGTCGATTTGAAATGATCTAACGGACAACGTTTCTTGAAATCCATGGTATATAAGCCTCTTATCCCTTGATGGCATGACACAATCTCTCACCTTTTCTCTCTTCGCCGCCGGTAAACTCTTGGTTTTCGACCGATCAACACGATTTTGCTCATTTTGTTTGGTGAGATTGTTCTATCTTTACGAGATCTATAATCTCGGGGATTGTTTTAATAGTTTAACGTTGTTTTTCTTTTGTAAGTTGTTGATTTGGTGCCCTTTTTTTGGTTGCTAGTTAAGCATTGTTGTTGTTGTTGTTGTTATTTTTAGCATTGTTAGGTACATTAAACTACGGGCATTAAACTTTGTCTCCTTTACTTTCAGCAATTTTTACGATTTAAACTATTATACAAACTCATCTAACCAATCTTGTGAGAAACATGCAACAAATCTGACCAATAATTCTTAACACATAGCTAAACTCGGAAGTGTGGAAACCTAGAAGCCGGGCTACGTTAGATAGCACGATTTCAGAGGTGGACGATGTGGTAGAGAAGATAAGGCGAAATTTGTGGATGTGGCTTCATACGTTTGAACTCACTGATGGCGGATTCTCCCTCTTGGATTGGTCTCATTGTCTTGTGGCTTGTGATCGCTTAGTTTTCAAACCATCGTGAATTCCAAAGGGACTTTTATAGCCTCTTCAACGTGATTAATTCAGTCCAGTAGATTACGGTTCAGACACACTTCTGCATCAATCAGGTATTTAATATTTATTTATTCATTAGATTCATTCTTTTGAATTAGATCCGTTCTATAGTCTACAGTGGTATCGGAGTGAATCCAGGATCGGAATTGATTCGTTGTTATTATCTGATTTGCTCAAATAATTAACCATTTTTGTCGTTATTTTTTCCCGGTCAAAACTGCAAAACACCGCCGAGAAACTGCCGCGAAATTTCACGACGGCGCGTGGCTATCACACGCCACGTGAAACAACAGATCTGGCATGACAGCGCGTGTGTGTCACGCGTCGTGCCACTGCAGCGCGTTCGTCGCGCCGCCACCATGCAATCGTCGCCAGCATCCATTAGAAAGATCGTGGGCGGCGCGTGGAGTTCATGCGCCACCACCACGGCGCACAATGGTGCGTAGACCATGGGAAGGACCCGTTTTTCAGAGAAGGCTTCGGATCCGGCCACGAATCGATGGAAAACATCGCCCGGGGCAACGTGTGTGAGTCACGCGCTGCCGACCGAGCGCATTTTCTGCCAGAAATTTCAATTTTCACGGCATTTAAAACGGCATTTTTTCCGGATCGCCCTGGACTAGAAACACCGAAAAACATCTCCTCCCACGGCTCCGTTCACCATTTGGCCGGCGACATCACGACAATGATGCGAAACCGGTGGAAATCGGCAGACGCGGGCGAAAATCGCAGAATCGAGCAAAGATCGGAAACAAATTGGGATATAACGCAACAAATCACGGAAATCCGCGATTTTGTAATGTAACCCGCCAGGTTTTCCGGCGGGCGGCGCGTGTGGGTGAAGGAAATCCTTTGCCCGCCAGATTAGGGTTTCATACAAAACCCTAATCCCCCGCCCCTATAT
>JAOWBN010248851.1:0-11700 GCA_028565015.1 Pinguicula moranensis | reverse complement strand
ATATCATTTCACAAATATTATCGACTCTTCCAAAGCTTCATTTCTTCTAAATCTTCATTTCTTCAAGTCCTTTTGTTTCTTCTTGATTTCTGTTCTTCTCCTCGTCCGCGACAGGCGTCATCTCAAGCTTGTAAGTCGCCACCCCTCCCACCCCATATCATGTCACCATTACGCCGTTGAGGTAAGACATAAACCTCGTTTTTGATTTAGGGGTTTAATGTTTATGAATTGTGGTTTTGATTTTCTGTAAACTTGTTTTGATTCTTATTTTAACAGTAGTGTTTGGCCTTGAACCTTTTGTGATTGTTTGTAGGGATATCTAGTATATGTCGTAACATATGTGGGAAACCTTTTGTGATTCGCACTGAAAACTGAAATGAAAGCTTAAAACTTGCATCTGTGTCTTCACTGGACTTCTTGTTTGAAAAGTTAGTGTATATCCTATTTATTCTTTGAGCTTAAAGTTTCAAAAAGATGGATTCTGTTAGTATAAATCAGAAACTTGCATATGTGCTCAAAGCTTCTTCACTGGGTTTCTGGCAGGAATTCTTTGAGCTTAAAGTTTCAAACAAATAGATTCTTTCATCTTAAAGTTTTCTCGAACTGGAACATTAACTTTATGCTGCAACCATTACCATGAAAACTTAGCATTACAAAACCAGTCATGCTTGGCAACCCAAGAAACAAGGTGGTGATTCTGGGTACCATGACCTTCTGTTGGCATACTGTTTCAAAGCCGCAGAATATTTCTAGTACCTTTTAAATTTCAGTGATGTTCAATGATTTCAATAGCGGATGCCGGAAGAAGCATGGCAATGATTTAAAGCAGTAATCTTGTAAGAAAAATCAAAACTTCTTCAACTTACCATCCAATCCATGCGGTTTCAAGACTCTGGTCTATCTGTTCAGAGTTCACTTTGATTGCAAGTGAACGGAGCAATTCCGCTTGTTGCATCATTGCAAGTACTTCTGGATCATCCTTCTTAAAAAATATTCCTTGAGCATTGGCATTTTCTGCTGCATGAGTCAAATTTAAGCAAGATCATAAACAACAACAACACAATGTACCCAGTATATTCCCAGCTAAGTTGGGGTCTGGGGGGTCAGATGTACGCACCCTTACCCTTGTAACCATACGACCGTTGAGATCCAATATGCATTGTGTCCATTGCAAATAGAGTTGGAATAGTCATCATTGACAATTCTTTTAGCTTTATGCTAATAATGAACTAGATCAAAATGGTTTTATTAAATTCTAGTGCTTCTTATTAATGAAGTTGCATGTCTTCGTATTTTCATATTTTGTTATCTTCCATATCCTGATCAACAATTTAACTTTAAAGTCGATATGCGGTATTCGGTATGTCGCATTTTGATGCCTGTAATAACTTGTAGAATTCATATCATCTTTGCTTTTCTTCATCAGAATTCTTCATATTTTCCTATTTTGTTCTCTTTCATATCCTGATCACTTTCATATTTGTTATCTTCAGCAGAATTCTTCTCCTTAGTCTTGACGATCAACTTTATTGTTTCCTGTAATCAGTTTTTTCATCAAGTTGATTAATGGATCCGGTGCACCATTATGCCTCTTTCTTGCTTTCTTCCAAGGTTACGAATCGTGATCACCTTGATGAGACGGGTGGATCCACCACAGCCGCACGACCACTTAAAAGGAGAAAGCTTAGTAAGCCTTCACCGATGTGACAACACTTCATGAGGATTGGCCGGTGGTGATGCCGAGGATCCTAAGGCCAAGTGTAATTATTGCTCAAAGGATGTTGGGATCCACCATCAAAAATATGGCACGCTGAACATGATATCTTACCGAGAAAGCGGACGCTAACACATAACACGTCCTTATCAAATGCCTCAGAAGTAGGAGAGCTTAGGGTAGACAAGTATATTGAGAAAGAAATCCAACGGGCAATTGCAGAACATCTAATTCCTAATGAATTGCCATTCAAAATGGTTGAGAGGCCAGGGTTCCGTCGACTGCTCCACAAACTTGAGCCTCGCCTTTTGGGCATCTGTAGACAGTTGACCATGAAATACTGCATGGTCCTATACCTTGAGGAAAAGCAAAAATTAAATGAGAAAATGTTGGAGTTGATGCCTCGAATGTGCTTAACAACAGACACCTAGACTTCAATACAGTATATTACATGCATGTGTCTGATTTCCCACTTCATCGATCCGAGTTGGGTGCTGCTCAAGAGGATTTGGGGTTTCCAGAAGATCAGTGACTACAAAGGGACTTCCATCTCCAAACAGTTGAAAGATTGTATGGGTGACTAAGGGATGGAAAAGGTCCTAAAGATCATCGTGGATAATGCCATGAATAACGATACAACTTTGGAGAAGTTCAAGTGACGCCAAATAGATTGATTTGGAGGTATGGTTGGTGCCATCATTACGTACCACGAGAACTTACGTGTGAGATGCAGTGCTCACATCCTGAATTTGATTGTGAAAGATGGGCACGATGAGTTGGGTCCTTCTGTGAAGAAGATTTGAGCTCTTATCAAATATGTGAAGTCGTCTCTGAAGAGATTGGACTCCTTCAAGAGTTATGTGGACAATTGAATGATGGAAGGGAAGGGGTTGCTGCAGCTTGATGTTTGCACGAGGTGGAATTCCACGTGCACCATGCTTATCTTTGTGTTGGAGTGTTTGAAGATATGTTGGAGGACCATAATGTGCTAGATTACTTGATCGATGATCAGAAGAAGTTGTACCCTAAGCAGCATGATTAAACGCAGTTCAATCACTTTGTGAGTTTCTTGAAGATCTTCTATGATGTTACCCTGAAGTTCTCTGCACTGAACACTTGTACTGCACAAATTTTCTTCCAGGTAATGATTTTAAGTTTAAATTACTTCTCTTTTCTGTAATAGTTTAACTTTTTTGTTTTATGTTGTCTGTAGGAGGTGTCCATGGTCGAGAGGAAGTTGAGTAAGTATGTTAGGAGTGATGACAAGTGGAATGGCCAAGAGTATGCTGGCCAAATAGGACAAGTATTGGGGGGAGCTCACTCGAGTGGATCCCGATCCGAAAAAAATCTTAAATTGAACAAGTTCTCGATTGTTACTACTATCTTGGATCCTCAAGTTAAATTCGTTTGGTTAAGATATTGGTTTTCGTTAACCATGGACAAAAAATTGATTGATGCAACGGTTGCACTTGTCATGAGTTATGTGCAAGGGGTCTTTGAAGACTACAACAACCTATACGATACATCTCGTTCTTGAGCATTTGATCTGGGAATGAATGACTCACTCGATGGAGACATGTTGGAGGGGTTTGACCCTTTCAAGAAGGAAATGCAAAGGGTGGATCCCAAATCAGAGTTAGACAGGTATTTGGGTGAAAATTTTGTGTTGGTGATAAAGACCTTCAATATTCAACATTGGTGGAAGGCCAATGAATCCATGTATCAAGTGCTAGCAAAATGGCAAGAGATGCGCTAGTCATCTCGATTTTCACACTGCGATCAAAAACTTTCTTCAGCATGGGAGGACGAGTCTTGTACGCTAACCGGATTTTTTGGCCCCTAGCATAGCCGAGGCCCTTCATTTGTGCACAAAATTGTTTGCATACCACTTCCGAAGGGATAGAGACTATGGATGGCATAGAGGATCCACAAACGTACGTGCTGGATACAGGCAATAATTTCAAGTTTAAATTATTTTTATTTTGTTTTATAACTTCACTTAGTCTTTACCTTTATTTTCTGTACGTTCTACCTTCTACCTTGTTATTTTTAATATGCGATGTTGAGTTGACTAAAACTCCGCAGCAAACCATAACCCGTCTACTAGGTTGAAATACAATACAGACCTCGACACTTCATTTTGAAACTGAAACATGAATGCTAAATATTTTATTTGTATTTTGTGTAATTGTGTGTTGAACTTGGAATGTTGTCGGAATGTAATGTATTTCTTGCTTCATTGCCTTATTTCCGTGTTGTGTTTATGTAATATTGTAGATTGCAAGTAATGCATTAAATTAATGATTTTTCAAAATTATTTTTATTTTATTTTTTTAATTAACTGTGATAGTTGTGGCTCCACTACCATCACCGTCACCACTACGATCTTAGTGGATAACAGATAACAGTGGAGGTGACGGAGGCCGCCACCATACCCGTTATCTTAACGGTGATAGCGGTTGCCACCATGCCCCTTATGTTAATGGTGGTGGTAGTGGGCAGCGGCCACCCACTGCCCCAAACCCGTTCACCCTTAATTTCTAGATATCCCAGTTGAACCAAACAAATATGTTCAAATATTTTTTTTTGCACAAAAAAATGACCCCTATTAAAAAATTACAAAATGTCTTACAAGGCCAGAGGGCACAAAAAAAAAACAGGGCAAAATAAGTAATAAAAAATAGGTAGGTGGGCATGATAAAAGTCAAATATAGGCAAAGGAGATTTATCAACATCCATCTCCACGGAAACAGGAGGTAAGGACTCAACAGTATCATAAAACGATGAGTGTTCAGTCGCTCCAAGGTTAACAAGACTATTTTCTCAAAAATTGGCCTCACGATAAGTATGTAATACTCATGGATAAGTAAACCGACAAGGAAAGAACGTTCTGCATATTGTGTGATAGCGCTACGGGGGAGACGTGACCTTTTTGAACCAATTCAGCAAGAGTAATGAGTCTTATTCGAGTATTCAAATAATAATAATCCTATATATTCAAAAACGTAAGCCAATTAGTACTAATAATAATTAATACAAGGATAAACTATACCTAATCTATTTTAATTACCATATCTTCGTACTATTTTCCCGTCTCTTCGGACCTATCTTGATTCCTACGACATCATTAAGACTTGATGAAAGCTATCATAACTCTTATCCTACATAGTTTCAAATCAGTATTTATCAAGCATTTGACCAAATAATTTAACATACACTTGTAAGAAGACATTACTAGTGAAAGCTACTTTAGCTCACGATAGGACATCCCATGGATTAGAAATAATTTAAACTGCTTTTTTTTTCCTTGAAATGCATATTGGAATAACGTGTAGTTGGCAGAGAGTTACAATTAATAACAATGTCAATTGTTTGATATTGTTATTACTGAAAATTTTGGAGTCCGGGTAGGGGTTGATTTTGGAGAAAAAAAGTTAGGCAAATGTTCCACCAACGATTGCCCACTTACCAGAAAACAAGGAACAATGCTAAGCCTCCTTAAACGAAAAAACTCATGGACTCCAACGATCTCACTCGAACTCACTTTGTTAGAGGTCAAGGAAGGTCACCTCGGCCGAACATCCAAGGAGAATTACCCCGACCACGCATCCAAGGTCTACGAGGGAAAAGACGTCCACATGCATCCCCCTGAAAAAAGTCTACTACAACGCCGACAGGCCTTATCCTCCTGGAGCCCTAGCCGAGGAGACGTGAAACGGCCTTCGCTACCCGAAAATAAGATGACAAGCAACGGTAATCGCCCACAAGTGAGCGAGATCGTTAGTTGTTACATCTTAAGATAAAAACAATTTCACCCCTTGAAAACTCTATAAATATGCCGAGTTAGCCTGTGTAATAAATAAGCAATTTTAGGATATTAAAGTTGGGGTACGCTTGCTCTTATTCATTCTCACAACCCACCCAGACAATGATGATCGGCTAGTCGCTACGCCCCTCCGCTCCGGGAGTAGTAAGGTTTGAATCAAAGGGAACACATTGTTTCCCTTGGTCGCATTAGTGGCATTGTCTGTTGGAACGTTTCTCTTACCTATTCATAAGCTCTCCTAGCTAACATACCTAAAATGACAACCCTTGCGGATAGAGGTGTAGATCCCATGTTGGTAGTAGGAAATGAGACGTGACGAAAGAACCTCTTCGGTTCTCCCATACGGAAAGGAAAAGGCTAGAGAAATGGCAAAAGTAAGCACAAGTCAATTTCTCGCAAGGAGAAGGAACCCATCCTTCTGGCAACAAAAGGCTCTTCCTTTGTCACTCCACCACGAACTAATCGGTGAGATAGCATTGAAGAATCAGAAGGAACCACGAAGATTGATTCAGAAGAATCTGAATCTTTCGAGGACATTCCCCCTCAAAGAGACTTCGAAGGGAAACACGGGTCAAATTGGAGCTTGCAGTGCAAGAAGAGGTCCTCGGGACTGAGAACTTCGTCAACATTGGACACTGCATTTGGGATTCACCAAGCAATGCCGTGAGGCTTGAATTAGTCGAATACAAAGAAAATTGAAGCTCTTGAAAAATACACCTTTCTCAGAAGAGGTAGTAGCCGCCACAGAGTACGAATATTGACTACCGGAGAAAATACCCACCTATATGGGACTGGTAACCCCAAGAATTCATGTCACTAGATTTTTGAACCAAATGTAGATCGCGAGTGAGTCTGAAGCTGTTATTTGTAGGGCTTTTTCGCTAACACTTGTGGACAATGCCAAGAAGCTATCTATGTAACTCGGCTCTATAACAAGATGGGGAATATTCTCCAAAGGATTCAAGCAACATTTCGCAAGTTAGAAGAGAAAATCCCACAATATTACTCACCTCATGGAAATGGCTCAATACGAGGGCGAATTGCTCGTTGATTTCCTGGAATGCTTTAATGTCGAATGCGAGAACCTCCCCCAAACTCACCATCTTCACGAAGGTTCAAATCCTGTTGCATTTCCTCCAAAAATGGCACGCTTCCCCATAACTCGTGATGAGCTATATAAATTCGAGGAGAAATACATGAAGATAGAAGATCTTAACCTGCAAGAAGAGACACTGCAAAAGCCTGGGTAGGGAAGAGCGCTCTCGTTTAAGAAGGATGTTCTACCAGAGAAGAATGCCAACTCCAGAAGCTTGCTCACCATAAAGCCTCTCCGGAGTTTTGTTGACCCTGCAAACAGGCCGCGCTACACCACCTTCATTCCTCTAAAGGCACCCCGAGGAGAGATCTTTGCAATAGCAGAGAGCGATGGAGTCTTTACCGAACAACGAACTCACGTGGGACAGATGAGGAATGATGAAAACTCTACTGTCGGTACCACAAGAGAAACGGACATACAATGGACGACTGTGAAGATTTGAAACACAAGATTGTAAGACTTATCTGATTGAGCAATTTGCATCCGGTTAGGAAAATTCACCAGGAATGGCATACATGCACACAACAATCCTAGACAAGAACTCCAAACCAGGGGCGAAGGAACAACCTTCCTCGGAATCCTCCACCTCGGCGTAATATTCCCAGGGTAAATCCCATGCAGAACAACCTGACTGCCAATGTCCCCCTGCCTAGGATCATCAACATAATCACTGGAGATTCACAAGAGAGGTCTCCACGCGAATCTGGAAGTGAGCCACCATAAGAGGAATGAACGTGGCCTCGATACATGTCCCCCCTAAAAATTGTTGAAGAAGTACGCTTTGGTAAAGAGAAGATTCTTGGAGGACTGCCTAAATACATAGCCATGGTGATCACTGCCAGCCTAGCAAGATTCTGGATACCAAACACACCCTTATCTTCCTTTGAGTTTTCTTTTGCAACTGCTCCGCAATATTGACTTGGTCTCGTACTTCCTTTTGTATGAATTTTTCTAATAAGTAATCTTCCTTATTGTTCATTTGGATGCCCAGTTGCTGGCCGAATTTCAAGATGCCAAATGCTTGACCTTTTATATTTACCATTCGCAATGGGGTGGCGCCTATAGGAGCAGGGGGAATTGCAACTTCTGTGATGTTTGGAGTGATTGAGATGGTGCTATTTGGATATAGGGATTGAGTATCAGGAACTTCCACAATTGAAGACGTAGGTGGCAATTTATCTTTCTATCTCTTTGCTACTTATTTATCCAGAGCAATCATAGTTTGCTAATATAGGCCATTTTTTGCGCTATGTCGGACCATTGAGAGGTTAAACTGGGAGTTGCATATTGGTTTAGGCTTAAGTGAATAGGTGGGCTTCCTCTTTCAGCATTGGGAGGCCCTGTGTTACTAGGCTCCAATGTCCCTGAAGAAGATGAGTGCACAAGAGGCGGGAAATCCTGGCCATATCTTAGAATTTCAAATGTAGATATGCTTTGTCCTTTGTATACTGCAATTGTCACGTCAGTCTGCTTTCGTCGCCATTCCATCACAGTCCATCGATCGATAGGCCAGCTAATAGGTTGAGCCTCTAGTAGGGTAGGGTTACAACTAGGCCAGCCTGTGTACCAGCGCTCACCTACTTTTTCTTTGCCTTTATCTTTGGCCGGCGGTTGAATTTCTCTGACTATACTCAATTCAATATCTTCTGAGATATAAATCTGATATATGGTAGTCCCAACCTTGATTTCGGTTTGTTGATAGATTTTGTCTATGATCCATGTGCGGATTAGAACACGTCCAGATCTGAATTGGCGGTGGGACATCGTTAGCCCATCAACTTGCATAAACTTCCCAATTTTCCGAGTTATCCATTCGTAGAACCTATCTTCTTGGCATTTTATTGGAACCCCGTCAATCCACACCCAGCACAGTCATTCATCATATTCGGGTTCATCCCCAAAATTCCAAGGACGGACCCTTTATACTCTTTGCTATTGCAAGATTGTATTCTTTAAGAAACAACTTTTGATTGCTTTCATCCTGGAAAAAAAATTATATATGTCATCCAATCTGCCATGGGTCCAAGCATGAACTCTGAATATCCCTCCTCAGTGAGAGTCCTCTCCAATTGATTTATTTCTTTTCCATCGTGGAGTTCAAAGATTGCCGCAACGTTTAGCCAGTTTAGTTCGCCCTGAGTCGGACGGAATGTCTCTTCGTGAAGATCATTGGTAGGAGGGGATCTCCGTTCATGTTGGGTCTTCGGATTATCTTGCTTTTCAGCAGTATGTTTCACCCCATACGACCTTTGAAAGCGCGAGTAATTAACTTGTAATATGTAATGACCCACTTTGATTCCTCGAAATAGTAAGGTGAAATCATGGCCAACTGATTTAAATGTCACAAAGCCAAACCGCAAACTTGCTTTGTTGAGATTATAGGGGATATACACATATGTGCATACTCCATGCTCCCTGAAGACTCTTTTCATGTCTTTATCGTCATAGTCATCCGGGAAATTTGTGAAATACATAGTCACAGAATCTTTCTTCAATTTGTGAATACGCAGTTCTTTGATTTCATCTAATCTCTTCTTCCATAAATGTTGTTCTCTTTGACATCCTAGCTCATATCTTTGTTTTTTTTGCTTATGTTTTGCTCTTTGAACCATATCTGCAGGTTGATTATAGTTGAAGAAACCTGAAGTGAAAGAGACTCTATCTTAATCCCCTCTGGTGAAAACTCGCCCGGAGTAGAATCAATCCCGGTGAAACCCGCCTGGGGCTGAGGCTCTCATGCTTCTCCAACCATTTCGAAATCCTTCAACCAAGAGCAGAGCAACACATGAAACTACCCTACCACCGAGCGCACCCAATGCGGTATAAAAAAGTAGCTCCGATAAAGAACAGAGATAATGTTTTATAACTCACGTCATTATTTTGTATCATCGGCATGGGGGCTTCCGGTTGGTCATGGCTTTCCGGTTTGTACCCATTATTTGGAAATTGATTTTGGGCCGGATCGCACAAAGGGGTTGATCCAAATGGCGATGTTACATTGTTGGCCCTATGATTCAGACAGGCTCAAGGGCTCAAGAGTGATCCAATTAAAAACAAACGTTTTGTGCCAAGAAGGTGTTCAACCAAAAACAGAGATTGAAATCTATTATAGTCTTGTACTTTCATATGGCCGGCGAAGTTAAGACTTTTGGCCGGGACTTCTCACCACACGGCGACAATCTCCAATTTCAACCCAACTGACAGAACCATAAAGCACAGTCCACTTCTCCAGACAATTCTCCTCCACTTTGAGCTTGTAATCCTGTTTCTCATGTTTCTTGACATGGCAATGGATCCTGGTTTTGTTTATGATGCGGGAGAATAGGAATATAAAGCACTTTCCAGATTCGTGAAATTGTGAGGGTTAACTTCACTTGCGCAACTCCATCAGTTGATCTGAACTACCCATCATTTCTGGTTGATCTCAGAACAAAATATGTGCTCTTCCACAGGACGGTGGCAAACATCGGGAACGGAAGATCGAGACTCAGTGAGATTTGAGCACATTGACGGGCTAAAAATTAGTGTAGAGGCAGAGGTGCTAACCTTCAAGCACAAACCTGAGAAACAGGATTACAAGCTCAAAGTGGAGGGGAATTGTTTGGTGAAGGGATTGTGCTTAATGTTCTATCAGTTGAATTGAAATTGGAGGCGGTCGCCGTGTGGCGAGTAGTCCCGTTGTGGCCAAAAGTCTAACACCGCCGGCGCTTGCGATATGAAAGTGCTTAATTGAAAGTGACTTGAATCTACAAGACTATAATAGATTTCATTCTTTGTTTTCATTCTCTAAGGACTTACGTTTGTCGAACACCTTCTTGGCACAAAACTTTTGTTTTTAATTGGATCACTCTTGATCCCTGTCTGAATCGTCAATCGTAGGGCCAACAATGCAACGTCGTCATTCAGGTCGTACCCTTTGTGCGATCCAGACCAAAATCAATTTCCAAATCATGGGTACAAACCCGAAATCCACGACCAACCGGCTGCTCCCGCCGATGAATCTGTCTTCGATAACTACAACAGGCTAAGTTCAGTTTGCTCCACCGCGCACAGCAGGATCTTGCTGACAACGTTATCTCGCCACTAGAATAAGCAAATTTTGGTGTGCACCATGGGGAAATTCGTAGGGATGGGATTCGTAAAAGGAAAAACCTGCTGTCGATACTCCGTTCACGATTCCGGCAAATTCACGATCTTGTGACCCGGCTCCACTATCAGGTCCCATGGAGTTGCACCTGCCAACGAGATGGTCCCAAGATCCAGACCATCATTTCCAGCTGCTCTGGACACAAATATCCCTTTCCTGGTCGCTGCAAACATCCTGATTGCAATCACATCTTGGTATAAGTGAATGGGAGAATTAGGACCAACCTACAATGAGAGGATATTTACACCATCCGCAATAGCTTGGTCAATTTCGGCAAGTATATCGGAGTCAGATATAACCATAGTGATGACGATCTTATACATAGCTACATGGGCCCTTAGGGAGACTCCTCTTGTCGTGCCTGATTCATAGACAAAATAGTGAACTCCGTTGACATAGTTTCCAGCGATGCTACGTGAGTTCTATGACCGTCGAAGTCTCTTGCTAAATCCTCGATATCAATGTCAAGATACTTCGCCTTAACACCCTTGAGGAAGAATCTTGCGCTGATGAGCTTCTTGGTGGAGAGGGAGTTACTGAAGTTTTCCCTCCATGGCAACCGCCTCTTCATCTGGACTGAACTTGATCCATTTCTTTTGTTGTTGAAACTCCTGCTCTCCTGCCAGATTCCAGTGTCTGCCACGCCGATGATGGCATCTTTTCCATACCTTGAATCTGGCCCGGCACCAGAAAATGAGTTTAGGCCAAGAAAATCCGAAGAATGCGTTGTTAGAAACTTGGCTCATCGTTTATCTCTCGAGGAAGTAATGTAGCCATGGGCATTCTTGATTTCTTCGTGCTAGGAGGAGGTCAGAACAAATCTGAAGTCGTCGATGGATGCATATAAGTATACAGCAATTCCGGGGCTTTTGATGTTTCTGAGACTGAGGAGAGCGTGCTTTTGGTACCAATGATGG
>JAOWBN010248840.1:0-11700 GCA_028565015.1 Pinguicula moranensis | reverse complement strand
GGACGTGCTTGTTGAGTTTTATGCTCCATGGTAGGTTTATATTGTGGAAATTTCTTTCAACCTTATCATGTGATGCAATTGATATGAGGTCCTAAAAGAATTAAATAGACCTTTGTGGCTTCATGGCATCTGTTTCCATGTATTGTATTTTGTTATTTCACTTACTGCTTTGCTTTTTTCAGGTGTGGTCATTGCAAGAACCTTGCTCCTGTAAGCTATATTCTGACTCATTATTGAAGCTGACATGCCCAAAAAAAATATATTAGTGCCCAACCCTTTTCCTTTGCACATGCAGACTTACGAAAAAGTTGCAACGGCATTCAAGCTGGACGAAGAGGTGGTCATTGCTAATGTTGACGCTGACAAGCACAGGGATCTTGCAGAAAGGTAAGTGGTGGAACATACTTGCTTCTTCATCTCTATTGGTTTTTATCGAGTTCATATTTGCTCCCTTTGGATCTAGACATGGATTCTATTCCTCGAACCACTACTACTAAAATGATACAAATTTGACATTCTAATTGACATTTTCTGCTAAGCAGGTATGGTGTAAGTGGCTTTCCCACATTGAAATTCTTCCCAAAGATTAACAAGGATGGTGAAGATTATGATGGTGGGAGAGATCTAGATGATTTTGTTACTTTTATCAATGAGAAATGTGGAACTAGCCGAGATGCAAAAGGACAACTGACGGCCAAGGTTTTTTTTATAGCAAAGCTACATATTGTCCTATTGCTCTTATTGTTCTAATCACGATTCGTCTTTGTTTCCTCCTAGGCTGGTATTGTCGATGCCCTTGATAACTTAGTGAAGGAATTTCTGAGCTCAACAGGTGAGGAGAAACAAGCTGTTTTCAAACGCTTGGAGGAGGAAGTTGATAAGCTGAAGGGTCCCTCCGCAAGGTTATACAAAGGGCTTTGTTTCCTCTTTTGATCAGTCGTGCAATTGCGCTATTATTATTTTGTATCCTTCAATATTCTTCTATAATATCATCCAGATATGGAAAGATCTATGTTAAAGCTGCTAAGAGCTCTTTGGCTAAAGGATCAGATTATGCCAAGAATGAAATTCAACGGTTGGAACGAGTTCTTGGAAAGGTACATGTTCTTTGTTCTTCTGGTCTGGTGTTTTGACCATGTAAGACCAATTCTTACAAGTGTTTACATAGTTGGATTAGTTTTCCCGGCAGCGCCTGCCTTTTTATGAGAAGTCATTTAACAATCTTTCCAAAGTGGAATTGAACTTCTAAACTAACGAGACATTTGAGATTCTGCTTTGCTAAAGTGCTTGTTGGGCCTGAACCTCTGTGATGATGTACCATTCCATTCCCCCTGGTAAATATGTATCAATCGTTCAAATGTTTTAGGGCATTCAATTGTTGGGAAGAATGTCATTTTTCAACTTATCTGCATTGTTGCTTAGTTGGCACCCACAAAAATCCCGTATCTTTTAGCTTTTGTAACTATTACATTGCGTGTGAAACTTTTAGCCATTTTTTTCTCACTTGTTTATGGTGGGTGCAGTCACTTAACCCAGCGAAGGCTGATGAGTTGACACTAAAGAAGAACATTCTTTCATCCTTTACTTCTGATCAGTGAAACAAATGCCGCTAGTGATGTTTGTGGTACCGGCCCTCAACTTCTGAGAGCTCTTCTGAGTTGCTTGCTAGTGTTTCTATCAGTTACCACAAACCGACAAAGAGAGAAATAATGTATTAATCGACATCGATAGTTTCTCTTGCTTTATTTTTTAGAAGAGATTAGTCTAAAAGTGGAGGGTTGATCCGTTATTTGAGTTTCTTGTTTACATGCAGTTTGGCATAAATTTAATTTTGATCCTCTCCGCCGCAATAGTTGACAGTTGTGCCAAATTCGTATGTCATGGAAACGTTTTCAAGAGCGGACGGAATGTCTAACAAGACGAATTTATTTGGCGGATCGAAGCGCACGTCCTGTGGATAAATTCTCTCGCTTCACAAACAAGTGCATAATCTCTATTACTGTTATATGATCTGATCAACATATAGTCGTCTATCGCAATTAAAATTTACATGTGATAGCGGAGCCACTATACGTGGATATGTGACTTATTTCGGAGTGGATGTTTGTTTTTTCGTCTGTTTCCTCATCTTCTTTATGTTAGTTTCATGTACTGTCCTCACCTGTCATTTGGGGAAAGGGACTCTTGGTGGTGTGAAATTTTTGTCACAAATATTAGTGCATCCTAATTAGATGTTATGTTGTTTTATGTTGCTTTGAATAAGTCTTAGACAAGACAAAGTCTAAGAGAGAAGTCAGGAAGATTGAGTCAGTCCTAAGTGGTTGGCAACAACCTACTTACCAGGAGTTTAGTTTAGAATACTGCATGACTTGGCAGTATAAAATGAGAGCATCTTGTAACTCAAACATCACAGCTTTTACAGCAGAAATAAAAGTCAGTTTTGAGTCACTCTATTCTCAAACAAGATCCAAACTTAAGCACTCTCCATATGATATTTGATTGATGCTTGTTTATTACAATTTTTGGTTTTGAAGTGAATTTCTTGCTTAAGCTTTTTCTCTCATTAAACCAATCTACTCGACTTTGCCTCAAACCCGAGAAACTTCAGTGCAAATTTTCTTTCTTCAAATGCTTCCTGTTGCACGTGAGATTTTATTTTTCGTATATTGTCTGGCCGTGAAAATGTGTTCTTCTGCGTTCTTCGAGAAAGACAATTAGAATGTTTGTTTGTATTGAAGTAGAATTAAATAAGATATTATTTTATTTAATTCTTACTATGAGGGGATGAGGCAAAATACAACCTGAAGGATAGCGGGGAGAGCGAGACCTAGAAGTACGTGAGAGGAGCAATTTCGATTAGATTTAAAGGGATTGGACCTCAAAACATGACCTTTGATAGGACGAGTTGGAGCCGTCGTATTACGGTAAGGGATATATAGAACTATATAGGACATATGTATGATTACTAGGTTTTGGATAAATGGAGATAGAATAGACTAATGACTAGATGATATTTACTTTTTTATTTATTTATTCAGTCAGGTATTTATTTATTTATCCAGGTTTGCATTTATTTATGCATTTATTTTCTATTTCTATTTTATTTCTAGTTTTTTTTCTCTTGAACTGGGGTCTCCACGGAAACAATCTCCCCATCTCTTTGTGGGTATAACTGCGTACAACTTATTCTCCCCAAACCCTGTTTAAAGAAAAAATTTATTGAGTATGCTTGGTTTAGTTTGATTTATTTTATTATGTAATATTGTGTGACACATTTTTGGACTTAGATATCCAAAGCATTCCTTTGCCTTTAAGTAATTATTTTATTAAAAGAGCCGTCACAATAAATTACAAGATTACATGATATGAATTTTTGAGCACTTTTTTAAATTTGATACATACATTGAGATTCAGAAATTAATTCTAGATACCCAAACCTATATATAAATTGTCATGCAAAACCACGTGTTGTTGCATGATGACTAAACATAAACATGACATTTATTTATTAATTTTATCGGATAGTGGGTTTACCTTTTAATTTTAGGCCCGACTCGATTCATTTATTGAAGCTCACCATTGCAGGGTATTAAAATTAGGCCAACGATTGGAACCCAATAAGATGGGCTTCTCTTTCATGCTTTTAATATAATAATATTTTTGGTATGTGGTCATATTGTTACAAGACAATCGGTATGTACAAATTGCACGAATTAAATATTATGGGTGGTTTTGGTTGTCATATTACTTGAATAGAGAAATCTAGGAGATTAATTTTGGGTGTTCAAAGTGGTTCATTCAGAAGCAAGGGCGGACGCAGGAATTTTTTTTAGGGGGTGCCACAAAATTTTGTTAAGGGGTTATAGAAAAATTTAAAAGGCAAAAATAATTTTTTAGGGGAGCAATATAAAATTTTTTTTTTTTTTGGGGGGGGGTGTCAAAAAAATAATTTATTTCTTTAATAGTTATGAAAATAATAATTTTAACAACTCAAACAAAGATAAAAAAAAATTAAAAGTTACCTAATTTGTTTAACTAATTTATTGATACTACCTAATTTGTTTATATAAATAATTCTCAAAATATATTTACACTAATAAAAACAGATTTATTAAATATTGATGAAAAAAACTTAAACAAATTTATAGAAGCGAATCGAGACCACAATAACTGAAATGAAAAATTTAATTCAAAAGAAAACATTAAACCCTAAATGAAAATTACCAATATGGTAACTGAAAAATACCTTGAAATAAAAATTCAATCAAAGAAACTAATTAAAAAAACTAAGATGAAACTGAAATTAAAAAAAACAAAAACTTTTTTATGGGGGTGGGGGTAGGACGCAGGGAAGGCCAGGGCCCCCCTGGCCCCCACCTGCGTCCGCCCTTGCTCAGAAGTAAATGTAAAAGATTTTTCATATCGTATTCACGACTACTGTTTTCAAGGTTTATAATTAGTTTTCAAAGGAAATTATTGTAATCTTGATATATGTGCAATAATATGGTAAACTAATTTGTATCCGAAAGGTGATCAATATATATATATATATGGGGACGGTTCCGTTGACATGATTTGTGATAAAAATCGTGACACAGTTACCTTAAAAGTCTATGTTTAGGGTTCGTAGGGTTTAGGGTTTAGATTTGTAGATATTTAGATCTTAGGGTTTGTATTTTTGAATTTAGAGCTTAGGCTTTACGGTTTTTTGGGTTTATAACCCTAAATCTTAAAACTAAACCCTAAAACCCATAAACCCCAAAAAATCCTAAACCCTAAGCTCTAAATTCGAAAATACAAACCCTAAGACCTAAATATCTAAAAATCTAAACCCTAAACCCTGCGGACCCTAAACATGAACTTTTAATGAATTTGTGTCAAAATTTGTGTCAACGGATCCTTCCCCTATATTTATATACGCAAGTTTATAAATTATATTACCTAAACTCTCAACTCTCAACCCTAAAATCCTTAATTCTAAACCCAAAATTTACAAATATATATACATATATATATATATATAGTTTTTTAAAAATCTACAATTACTGTTCTTCAAAAAAAAATATTTTTTTATTTGAATTTTTTATTTTATTAATCTGTCGTACTGGCGGTCCGGTCCAACCGCCATTTTTAAATTTTTTTTACATCAGCTAAAATTCTGCAAAATTAGAACTAGGACTGGACCGCCGGGCCACGTTTTGCGGTCCATTTTGCCAGCTTTACTTGGAATGTCTAAATTACTTAATTTGATGAAGTTCTCATCATTCGTGAGCTAAGAATCTGGATCTATTAAAATGATATTGTGATTTCGGAATTTAAAGGAATATGTGTCAATTAAAGGAATATGTGTCAATTAATGTGTCAATTAATGTGTCAAATAATGAGTCCAAGGATCCTTCCCCATGTAAGAAAGCAGCAAGGATGACATAGAGGCGTATGTCCCGTGGTTCCACGAAGAGATCTTCGTGTACATCCACGTTGAGCTCCGAATTCGGATGCTCGTTACTAGTATTCAGACCATCAGAGTAAAGCACTCCCCAAAGTACACCAAGATACACACAAAGTGCCTCAAAAGTCTCAAGATCACCCCATATCCGATGAGAACCGTCGTGCAACAAAGTGACTCGCAGGTCACAAATGATCAAGATTACAAAGTAAGTGAACAGAAACAAGAACCTGAAGAGAAATCAAGGATTTCTCTGAAGAACACACAAATTTTGCTATCTTTCTCTCCATTAATGCTTCAATGTTTTATCGGATATTCTTGCTGTCGTTCCAAATGAATCTTGGAAATGGACTTGTCGTTCCTTCTTCCAACACAGACATTTATTTGCCCTGCATGTGCCGTCGGATCATATCGAGCTCAAGGGCCACGATTTGCTCGAAGAATAGGATGTCAGACCTCATGTCCCAATAATGGATTTGCACTTTCAGCCATTGGATCGCACCGCTTGAGCTCAGCCGTTAGATTCTTCCTCAGATGTGTGGCACGGATGAAGTCTCCTACTCAGGGGTAACATGGAAATTTTAGCTAATTAATGTGAGGACAATATGGGGACTTCACCCCAACATTCTCCACCTTGCAGTCACCATGAATTAATTTACAGATCAGGAATATTACTAATACATTTATTACTACTCAACAACTATTTATCAAATATAAAAAAGGTTGTGTACAGCTTTAAAAATGATACTAGTACCGAGTACACACATGGGATTCATCATTACTCGTCAACCTGCCCAATCAAAATGAATTAGTTCATACTAATAAGTTTCAAACAATGTTGAAACTTACGTTGAGCAACAATCTTTTTTCCACAGTCACCAGCATTTTCATCAGTAGATATATTTTCAAGTTTCAATTGATTTTCAGATAGTACATCACGAATGAAGTTAAATTTAACATCTATGTGTTTTGTACGTTCGTGAAATACTGGATTTCTACTCAAATATATTGTTGATTGACTATCAGAAAGTATAATTCCCACAGCCTTTAATAAACCTTGGGATCCATAGGCCTTCTTTAAAGGATCGGCCAAACCTATGTATTCAGCTTATGTGGTTGAAAGGGCAACTACAGGGTGTAGTTGAGCCTTCCAATTCACACAATTTCCACAGAACATAAAGGCATAACTCGTTGTTGATTTCCTAGAATCAATGTTTCCAGCAAAATCACTGTCCACATAACCAACTAAATTTGATTCTACATTGCTTCTTTTAAAGCATAAACCAAGGTTTGAAGTACCAATCAAATAACGTACAGTTCACTTAAGTGCAAACCAATGATCATAAACAGGTTGAGACATATATCTACTAAGTAAAGATACATGAAATGCAATGTCAGGATGAGTGCTAACCATGCTATACATTAATGAACTAAGTACGTTTGCATAAGGAATGTTTTGCATTCTTTCATTATCATATGGTGTTTTTGGACTTTGTGATTTATCTAATTTAAAATGTGGTGCAACATGTAATGTGACTGGAGTCAAAGCATCAAATCAAAATGTCTTAAACACCTTTGGAAAATAAGTGGTCTGATGTAATTTCAAAGTTCCAAAGTTCCTGTTTCCATCAATCTCAATCCCTAAAATCCTTTTAGCTTCACCTAAATCTTTTATTTCAAATTTAGAATTCAACTTTTTCTTTAAATTCAAGATTTTAGATTTTGACTAACTAATATCATCAACATATAGTAATAAAAACACAAGAGTTTTCAGAATTTTAAAAGTACAAACAAGGATCATAGCTACTTTGATTGAATTTTAGATCTTCCATGAAAGCATCAAATTTCATGTACCACTGCCTAGGAGCTTGTTTAAGTCCGCACAAGGATTTTTTTTAATGAGCACACAAAACCAGGGTTATTTTCATCTATAAATCCAAGTGGTTGAGCCATATAAATTTGTTGTTCTAAATCACCATTTAAGAATGTGGTTTTAACATCTAGTTAATCAAGTTATAGATCAAAACTAGCAACAAAAGCAAGCATGATACGAATGGTTTTTTATTTTTCAACTGGTGAGAAAACCTCATTATAATCTATCCCTTCCCTTTGAGAAAACCCTTTTACAACTAATCTTGCTTTAAACAAGCACGGGTTTGATTTTAAGACACCCTCTTTGAGTTTATAAACCCACTTACAACCAATAACTTTTTGTTTTTTTAGGTTTGGGAACTAAGTCCCAAGTTTTATTTCTTCTAAGTGAGTTCATTTCTTCTAACAGAGCAATTTTCCACTGTTCAGACGCTTCAAAATTCTTAGCAGATTCAAAACAATGAGGTTCAGTTTAGAGTATGTGGTAGTCATGCTGGTGACGATGATAGTTTCAAGTTGTACAGGAACATAGAGCCCACTATTATTTTTCTTTTTCCTGGTTGTATTTTCTATTTTATGTTCGCTTTTGTACATAAACATGTTTTTCTTCATATTGAATTTTGGCTTAACAAAAAAAAATTCAATCAGGGTCAGGTGCAAACAGTTCATTAGCAATAGAAAAAGCATAGTCAATGCTCTCTACATAATTTGCAAATTTATTAGGAATTCTCTTGTCTCTAACACCTCTGTTCAAAGCTATACTATAAGGTATATCTTGGGACTGTTCATTTGAGCTGTTGTAAGTTGAGGGTTGGGACTTATCAGATTGAATCTAATCAGGTTCTAAGAACTTCTGAATTTCTTCAAGGTCCTTGGCAAACTCTTGTGAGGGAATTTCCCTACCAAGCTCCACCTCAATTGAAGCATTCCCAACCTCACTTCCGTTTTTCTTTCTCTGTTGACGTATTATGTAGATAGGGAAAGTTAGATTCACTAAACACAACACCTCTACTAATTAAAACTTTAACTCCAGGACTACTTCTATCCCAAAGCCTATATCCTTTTGTGCCTTCTTGGTAACCAAGAAGAACAAATTTTGTGAATCTGGGGTCAAGTTTTCCAGATTTGGTGTGTGCATAAGCTGCACATCCAAATACCCTTAAATGGATCAGATGTCTACCGGGCCAAACAAATTTTGGGCATTTGAAATCTAGAGCAATTAAAGGGCTTCTATTTATTATATAGCAAGCCACATTCAATGCCTCTCCCCATAATGGTTTTTTCAGACCAGAAGTAACTAACAAGCAGCGTAGTTTATCAAGCAGAGTCCTATTCATCCTTTCAGCTACTCCATTTTGTTGAAGTGTAAACTTAACTGTTCTATGCCTAGTTATTCCAGATTCAGAGCATAGTTTATCAAACAGAGAGTTGCAGAACTAGATCATTATCTATTCTCAGGAATTTAATTCATTTTTCAGTTTGATTTTCAATCAAAAAATTTCACTCTTTAAACTTAACATATGCTTGATCTTTAGATTGAAGCAAAAAAATCCAAACCTTTTTACGAAAATCATCAACAGTACTCAAAAAATACCTAAGCATCACCATGGGTTGAAACAGACTCAGGTCCCCACAAATCAGCATGCAAGTATTCAAGAATTGACTTTGCATGATGGTTTCCCTTTGGAAACTTTAATTTATGTTGTTTTCCTGGAATACATGCTTCACAAAAATCACAGATTGCATGTTTTTCTAAATTTCCTGATGAATGCAAAATAGCCAATCCCTTTTGACTGGTGTGTCGTAGTCTCAAATTTCATAGTTTAGTGTTTTCAGTGGGTAATACAACTGTATAGCAATCATCAATAAGTTCTAAGTGTTTTCCTTCCAAGAAATATAGTCTATTTCTTCTTTTAGCAGTTAAAACATTTTTTTTCATTTCTAAAGACACTTAGTTCACCGTTTTTAGCATGAAAACCACATCCAGATTCTTCCAAAGCACCCAAAGATATCAAATTTCTTTTTATATATGAAATGTATCTAACATCAGTAATTATTATCCTTCTATTATCAGTTAAAACTAAATTTATAGTTTTAGTTCCTTCTACGGAGCATGTATTAAAATCTCCCATGTAAACCAGACCTTTCTTAGTTTCATCTATGATTTTCAAATCAGTGTTTAAAAGGACTCATATGAAACATTCACCCTGAATCTAACACCCAATATTTTCCTGAATTTTCATTAGAAACAGTAAGAACCTCAGCAATATAATTTGAAACATACAACACTTCACTGTCATTGTCTTGCAAATGATTTCCAGTAGCCACATTGGATTCTTCCTTTCCTCAATTTTTATTTTTCAGTGCATAGCACTCCTTAATCAAGTGTCCAGATTTCTTGCCGTAATGACAAGTTTTGGTTCCTTTAAAGGGCTATTCCTATTGTCAAAAAATCTTTCCTTATGATCAGAATCATGATTGTTACTTTTATTGCTTCAATATTGCTACTATTGGTGCTTTTATTATTGTTTTCTGCATGTGGTTTCATATTGACAAATAGTGCACTTGCATTTGAGTTATTTATACTATTATTAAGCTCAATTTCCCTAGATTTCAAACCACTCATTATAACTGCAGCACTAGGTATAGTTCCTGAATATTGCAGGATATGTTTCACAACCAGAAAATATTTTGTCACAAAATTTAATAAAATCATAGGCAAGCTTGCTTCATCTAGATCATGCTCGGTTCCGTTTAAAAATTGACACAACTTAAAATAATCGTCTTGGTTTTCATCAATTGTTTTAGAAGCATCCATTTTAAAAGAAAACAGTGCACACTTCACATGCATCAAATTACTGGCAGTTTTAGAAGCATACAAAGAATGTAGTTTGGTCCACAAAACTAAGGGGTTCTCATCCCCATGCTCTTTTCTCAATATTGAATCTGACAGATTCAGTATAAACAGAGTTGTAGGCGTCTTCATCTATCTCTTCTTTTCTTTTTTGAGCCTCTTCAGACCAACTTTTTATATCCTCTTTTAAAGCATGATGTACTTTGTAGTGAGACAAAATAGCTTTCATGCGTTTACTCCAACTGTTGAAATTTCCTTTTCCATCAAACATGTTTATTTCAATTCTTGTTGACAACTAATACTTAGGACATAGGTTTGTACTTAAGTTTATTGAGCAGCTTGCAACAAACACGACAGTAATCACGCACTGTCACCAATTTGCTACTCACATATTTAAAGAATACACTAGTAGCAGTCACCTTAGGAGCACTATCACAATAACTTAATAGCAATTTTCAGATTGACACAGATAGCAAAACCATGCACAGGCGACAAGCCTCAAGGGATAAATGCGCACATCAGCCCACATGATGCGCACGTAGATAAGCAGTAAAGGTTTTCAGCAGTCCCAACTATCAGTTCTACAAAAAATTTAGAATAAATATCAGGGAGTGCGTTACCCAACCTAATAATGCTATGTTTTATGAGGTTAGCTCCTCGTTTAGCTTTTACACACTTTTCCATCAGAGTTTTAACCGCTTTCTGGAAAAAGTTTCAGAAATCTGTAGACCTGTCCGTAATTTATCATAGAAAAACTCGAACCTATGCTCTGATACCACTGTTGTGATTTCGGAATAGATCTATAGAAAGAAAACGTTTGTAGTTACTGTTCTTGGTTAAATAATGGAAAGAAAATTTGCTAAACAGAAAAATAAATGTAAGAAAGCAGTAAAGATGACACAGAGGCGTAAGTCTCGTGGTTCCATGAAGAGATCTTCGTGTACATCCATGTTGAGCTCCAAATCCGGATGCTCGGTACTAGTATTTAGACCACCGGAGCAAAGCACTCCCTAAAGTACACCAAGATACACACAAAGTGCCTCAAAAGTATCAAGATCACCCTAAATCCGATGAGAACCGTCGTGTAACAAAGTGACTCGCAGGTCACAAGTGATCAAGATGACAAAGTAAGTGAACAGCAACAAGAACCCGAAGAGAAATCAAGGATTTCTCTGAAGAACACAAATTTTGCTATCTTTCTCTCCATTTCTGCTCCAAAGTTTTATCAGAGATTTTTTCAAATGAATCTTGGAAATGGATTTTGGTGTAGCCCAATTTTCTACCACCTAAATCAAGCTCGGCCCAATAAGTAGCTGTCTCATTCCTCCAGTTCGCAGAGTCCAACCCACGAAGAAATTCGGTAGCCCAACAAAAGAAAGAAATTGGCCCAGACAGGAAAAAGGCCCAACTCTAAAGAGTAAAGACCAACTAGCAACTAGCCCAAAGTTACCAAAGGCCCACATGGAAGAAAAGACAAACACACATGCAACAAAAGGAGACTTGTCATCTTCTCATAAAACCTCAAGAC
>JAOWBN010248829.1:0-11701 GCA_028565015.1 Pinguicula moranensis | reverse complement strand
ACCCGATGAAAGTTTGGGACTGAATTATCAGTCCCGACCCCGACCCGATGTCTCAATTTTCCGTAAAAAATCGAGACTCGGGACTTGGGATGAGCGGGACTCGGGTTTTCCTGAGGCCCGATTCCCGTTTGCTCACCCCTAGTTTTAATCCTCTTTATGAAGCTTATAGCTATGTTGAAAGCCTAGTGATCGAATGAGTAGCAGTTTAGTTGATGAGACTGAGTCCCTGTTTTGCGCAGACTTCTTAAAATTATAATTCAATTATAAACACATTTTTTCAAAAAAAGAACTCTTCATTTTTTCAAAAAAAATTATTATAATCCAATTATAAGCATAAGAGGGTCTGCTCAAAACACTCCCTCAAGTTTAGTTGTATATGATTCATTGGTTCAAGTTTAGTTGTATCTGATTCTACAAGATGTGAGTGCCTATGAATCTTCTTCATTCTTAGCATAGATTAAGAACAAAATATAAAACTATATTCTGCTGCTGCAAATGCATCAGATTTTTCATAATACCATTTTTTTAATCAAAAAAAATGTATCAGATTATCAATGCAGAAATGGATTTACTGAGTTCAGGCGGCCGTACCACTCCCAAAAATAATTCTTTAAATCGGAAAATTCTCATTTTTTGGAAAATAAGAAAATACATAAAATCTTTAATTTTTAGCATTTACCTCCTAATTTATACTCCTAAGTTATTCCCCCATTCAAGTTCTTGTGTCCATTTAAATAACCTTTATAGGTTGACCAATCGATGTACACAAGGAAGAACTTATATATGGGCGGGCCTTTGTCCTTTTTCGGCCAAGCCCAAATATGTTGAGCTACTCTAATATTAAAAAAAATCAAAAAAATATATTCTTTTGGTTGTAATTTTATTTTCAAATTTTTGCGTTCGATTAAGATTTTCTATTTTTTTTTTCATGTAGGGCTGTCTCAGATTTAGATTTAGATTGAATTGCAATGGGAATTTTTGATATTTTTTGTTGTTTAGATCTTTCATCGTGTGATTGGCTGTCAAAACAACTTTCACTCTGCTCTTGTAAGACCTGTATGTCAAAACAAAAATAGCGGTACAAAAATTGGCCCCCTAAATTTTTTAAGGACATTTTAACACCCTTCGATGCAAAGCAGGGAGGGGGACTTATTTATTTTTCTGCTTTGTGCTAGAACATGATAGGGTCGGCGCATGAGGAGGCTTTGCAGACTGCTTTGGCCCATATTCATTCATATCGTAGCATGAACCAATACATCAAATGGAGTAATATATATTTGATTGCAATGAAAATAATTGTTTTGTATGATTATAAGGGTAAGATAGGGAATGAACGAGATCATATAAACTCCAAAAAATAGCTAAAGCTTCCTCTTCTTTGGGCATGCAAATAATTAACCACGGTTGTCGGTGTCTCTTGCGATCATATCCAATAAAATGATCTGACCCTCAAAATTCAACTTAATTAAAAATATATTGAATAAGATGAATGGTAGCACTAAGTCACAGAAATTCTTCTCAATTCTCAATGTACCCTCATCATTAGACAATTCAAATTAATACATTAAAAATTAAATAATTGAGAGAGTCAGGTCGGGTGGGCAAGTCTTGTCGGTTCAAACACATATGGGGTTTGTTTTGCGTAGCCTTCTTAAAATTATAATTGGCTTATAAACATATTTTTTCAAAAAATGAGTGTTTTGCGCAGCCAACCTTCTACTAGTTCTTATTTTAAGAAGGTAAACTTTCTAAAAAAATAAGTACCTCCTGACATGCTTTTTTTCCTTCTAAAAAAATCATCTCAATTCCGGCACTTCGGCGGGGCTCCGGCATGGAGGGTGGGGGGTCCAGAAAATTTTGGACCCTCCGAGACACCTCTATTCTAAAAATAATTATCTTTTAAGTACTTGCGCAAAATATCACCCATTTTAAAAATAAGAAAAAATATAAGAAGGCCTGCGCAAAATAGGATCGAAGTTGCAGCTTGTGGCATTTGAACTACAAACCTGTAAAGAGCAACTTACTCTCAAACACTAGATCAGATGTCTTAGTTTCTCTGGTCGGTAACTAGTTAGATAGTAACACATACTTCAACCACACAAGAAACCAAGGGTCCCTTAAAGCTGCTATCAAAATCTAATCGTGCAATAAGGCCCCAAAAGCAACCAAGGGATCCCTTTGGCGACCAAACGAGCTTTTAGTTGATCACAGAACCATTGCTATTATGCTTTCTTCGATACACCCATTTACAGCCATATTTTTGCGATGGCTGCGGGGAACGACTTCTCAAGTACCATTTCAAACTAAAGCATCAATTCTTGCTGTCATGGATGGCATTGTGCCAGTTTTGAGATTTCATTGCATGGTCGATATTGGAAGGATCTGCATTTATGAGTTGCACGATAATAGTTAGTGTCCCCTAAGTAGAGTAAGTGGGTGTTTGCAAGTTCTTGTACTTATACAGAAGTAGCTTTTGAAAAGGCCTTTTAAAAAAATGAGCTTTCATTAATAAGTTAAAAAATGTTTGCAAAATATGCTTTACTACAGGAAAAGTCACAAATATAGTATTTGCAGATTATTATTTCTAAACGTGTTTTTCTTAAATTATAATTGGGAAATGACAAAGTTATCCTCATATTAAGGATATTTTGGAAATATTAAATTATTTATGAGGGTAAGAACGTAAAAAATTTAAAAATTTAAATAATTACAAAATTGTCACCGCCAAAAGCACTACAGAAGTTACCCCAAAAATGCTTCTGACTTTTGTTTTTTTTTTACTTCTCCACCGCCAAAAGTCAGAAGTCAATCGCCAAAACCAAATTGCAAACACTTCAAATAGACTTTTCTACCGCCAAAAGCCAAAAGCTCATTTTTTCGTGAAACTTGCAAATAGCCCATAAGTCGGATTAGCTTGATATCGATGGTGGTAGCAATAGACGATCGATAGCATCTTTTTTTCATCAACAGCACGGATGGATACCCTTAGTGATTTAATTCGAATATAGACCTTTTTTTTTTTTAAAAAAAATATTAAATACAAAGTAGTTCATTATTTGAATTTTTTTTTTTATTACATGGCATGAGCAATCTATTTCTCAATCTTCACCAAAAAAAAGAATATATAAATATGTACAGAGGCTTACGTTTTTTTACCAAGTGATGGGCCCTACTTATAAATAGCCAAGCCAGAACCAGTCCAATTTATTCAATTATGGAGGGGGCAACCAGTAATTTCCCCACTCAAAAGAACTTAGCGAATCGACCTTTCTCCTACAAGTAGTAACCGTCGCGACTCAGAACTATATAGCGCAAGAATTATTAGTGTGAAATACAAGAAATTAATCTTATTCATCTATTTATATTAGGTCCACCAATCCAAACTCATCCAAAAATGATATACCGTACAATTTTTTGGCACAATTTTTGCACAATTCTGATGCCACACAAACTCATCCAGAAATGATATACCGCACAACTTTTTGGCACAATTTTCGCACAACTCTGATGCCACACAAACTCATCCAGAAATGATATATCGCACAACTTTTTAGCACAATTTTCGCACAACTCTGATGCCACGTCAGATCCAGTGGGCCCCTAAGTGTTAAACACAGCATCCCATTGGTTCAACCAGCTGACGTGTCAATTGTTGTGTGAAATTCGTGCCAAAAAAGCGGTGCGGTATATCATTTCTCAAATTCATCACAATTATTCATTTATGTGGATCCCACCATTTCTTCTGTTTGTTGTGTCAAGAATTCTTGCGATATATCATTGCAGACTGCAAACGGTAATTCCCAAATCTTCACTGCCGATTTCTCTCTATACTTTTGTTTTCTTCAGTTTTATTTTCGAATTATTAGTAATTCACGAGACTGAGACTGAGACTGAGACTGAATCTGAATCTGAATCATATACGTGCACAATAAGCCGATGCTCTGGATCGTATGCTATGAAGGCAGCATGGTTGTGTGCAAAAAGATGACGGTGCGACTTGTCCTAGCGGTTATCCCTCATCACAGGGCTTGCTTAGAGGTGGGGTTCGAGTTTGGCTGGGCTCCAAATTTGGCACTGTCATCTCGAAATTAGTCGGGTAGGGCCATTGGATCGACACGAATACCTAGTAAATTTTTGGATATCTGATTACCTAAAAAAAAAAAAAAGGTGTGCACGAAGATGGAAGCTTTGAGGTCAGCGTGTCTGCTCTTTGATTCGGTAGAATGATCTGAGGGCCTGGTTTAGACCTATATTTGATTTCTTTTTGGGATCTAATTCATATTTTTTTATGTCAATTTTATAAAATGTTCGTATTTAATTTTTATGGGTATTTTTGTACGGTTCAGGAATTAACGAATTCGATTTCAGATTTGTAAAAAACATGTTTTTTGGGGGTGCAATATTATTAATGACATAGGTGCATAGATTAGAATGTTAACCATGCTTAATGTTGAAAATGAAAAAAATCCCACATGGGTAAAGCCAACCAAATGAAAAGGATTTAAATAGAAAAATCACATATTACTTGAATAAAGCTTTTTGGGGATATTAGCCCCAAAAACAAAACCGTGAGGGATATATCCTAGAGCAGACAATATTATTCAAGTAATGTGGGGTCTAGAAAATTCTACACTTAACTTATGATGAAATAGATAAAATAAAAAAAAATCTTTCTTAGATAAGAAATAAAAAAAAAAATCTTACTTTACACTTACTAAATGCATATAATGGAAATTACAAGTTGGAGAAAATATTATATATCCTTAAATTGCAAATGTTCGGATCACTACTCTATTAAACTAAGATGGTGTTTTGTACAACATTTTTATGCTTATAATTGGCTTATAATAATCTTTTTTTAAAAAAAGAGGAGTTAATTTTTGAAAAAAAATGCTTATATGCCAATTATAATTTTAAGAAGGTTGCGCAAAAGAGGGGCAAACTAAAATCAAATACCCCAGATTATTCTTAAAATTAAGTTAAATTAATCACTTGTCAGATTAAATTAATATAAATATAGAAAAGAAAAGAAAAGAAAAAAGCTCAAAATTTTTACGTTTGAGAGTTGACCACCGTCCACTTGCACCAGGGTTGTTCTAAAAAACAATAAATAAATAAATAAATAAAATGGATTACAAATTTTAATTTTATTATTATATAAATTAAGATAATGAAAATGAATTCGAACAAAACTATTTCTTATGAAGGTTTTATACATTATAAAATTAGTAATTTATTAGGCGGTCCTGGTACCGTCACAACTACAGCCAACTGTGGAAGCTAATCGGAAAAGAAATCAGAATGACGTAGAGAGCAGCTAGAGAAATTAAAAACGATTATCCATTATATAGAGAAAGTGTGCATACAAACTGGCAGGCAAGTCACGCGCGGAATTTTTTTATATTTGTCCGTTTTACAAAATGTGCTCGTGCTATTGCTAGGCTTAAAAGTCCAGTCTGCAAATTGTGGCATGGCTGGATGGCTTCTAGTTCGGGTTGGCCTGCAAAAGTAAAATTTTGTAAAATCATTTTTTTAATTGTATTGTATTTTATTAAATAATCAAAAAAATAATTAAAACTTGTGTACATCGTTTGCACGTGTCGTGCCAGACATTCACGTTTTAAATATGTGTAATTTATGGTACACTCATGTTAACAAAATGCGTGTGTGCATGGCTGGATTTGCCGTGACCACCGCATGTGTGTCATCTCTGATTCTCTACCATTATCCAGGGATGCGTCGAGCAACCTTGAGAAAGCTGAACAAAGACTAATTTGTCTAGTGTAAACTTTAAACTAGAATAAGAGATATTAGCTTTCAACCCTGAATATTATTGATTAGCTGAAAACAGAAAATAGACACTGGGACTATTATAAATATTTATTGAGCAAAAGTCTTCGCCTTCGGTTTACAATAGCACTATAGACCGATTTAAAAAATAATAATAATCTAATTAATTTTCTTGATAAAAAAAGACATAATAATGTTTTGATAATTTGAGTTTGACCAACTTTGGCTGGGCAAGCATTCTAGTTGGTGTTGGGCCTTTTAAATTGGGCCAACGTTCTCTAAAACAATTTTATTAAAATAATTGTTCAGCGCCTAATCCGTTTTACATTGAACCAATGGTGGACGTGGACCTATGTATGGGTGGGCCCGGGTTCAGCCCGGGATCGCTCAAATTTGTTGGGTTAGTTTAATATAAAATAAAAAATAAAAAAATATTCTTTTGCTTGTAATTTTATGTTCAAGTCTTTCATTTAACCGTTATCAATCTCTCCTTTCTTTCTCACTTTTCTCACTCTCTCTCGTTTTTTTTTGTTGTTGTGTTCGACGAATCGAGGATCTTCACAAAAATAGTCTCTTGATTTTTTTTAGAGGTCAGGGTACGACTGCGTACATCTCACCCTTCCCAGATCCTATCTAAAGGCGTGATATACTATGTATTCAGTTCGATTTAAATCCTGCATGTCAAAACCAAATCGTGGCTTGATCCCCTAATTTTTTTAGATATTTTAGCCCCCTAATATTATTGAACTACTCGCACTCACAAATTGGTGAATATATCATTCAAATGCCCCCGTCCGAAGAAACATAAATTTCAAAGGATAAAGATTTAGAGGTGCAACATGCAATATAATCATATAAATGAAGGAATTAACACACCAGCATTTACATATAGATAAAAATGGTTATTGACTATTGCAACTTGCAAGCATAGCGAAGACCAAGTCTCACGTCCATCAAACATTTTACACCACTACAGTGCCTTCGGCTCTCTTGTACAAACACCTTCAGAAAGCTCTGGGCTTCAAAACAATGGTGGAGTGCTTTAAAAGATGCAGACTGAACTGTCCACCCTTCTCTGTCGTATCAATCTTAGATTGCCCCGGCGGAGGCAGCAGCTCAAAGTTCTGAACCAGCCGCCCCAACGTGATGCCTAGAATAGGCAGGGCAAGGATGATCCCAGGACAGCTCCTCCGGCCAACCCCAAATGGAATGTATCGGAAGTCATTGCCGTTGGCCTCAACCTTAGATTCCTCATCCAAGAACCGTTCGGGCCTGAACTCTTCCGGCTTCTTCCATTGGGCCGGATCATTGGCGAGCAGCCAAGCGTTCACCAGGATCTTGCTCTCTGCCGGAATGTCATATCCACCGAGCTTGGCATCGTGGAGGTTCATGTGAGGAACCAATAGAGGAATAGCCATTCTCAGACGAAGTGTTTCCTTTACCACAGCTTGAAGATACGGGAGCTTTATGGTATCTGTCTCGGTCACCGGTACGCCACGACCGAGCACCATGTCGATCTCATCCCGGAGCTTCTTCTGGACCTCTGGGTGGTTCACTAGTTCGGCAACTCCCCATTCTATGGACCATAGAGTTGTTTCTATTGCTGCGGAAGAAAATCAAAGCGACAAGATGTTACAACTTAAGACCGAGTGGAAAACACAATCTGGCTTCCCACCCACCACCCACCACACCTAAAAATCTATTATAGATGTCCTAATTTTAGCAATATCGTTGGCAACTGTGTGAAATGAATGAATTGGGTCTGAGACTCTGAGGCTGTGAACGGTTAATAAATGAGTCATGTGGAAGAACTACCCAACTGTGAATTTTTCTGGTTCTATTGCAGCAACCACGTGAAGTTCTTTATCTTCTAACAATCAAGTCATTGTTTTTCTAGAGCAGACTTTCGCTGATCTAAATTCAAGACAGGGCAGGAATCAGACAAAACCTTGACATAGAAAGTAACGACAGTTAACTGTTTGGGACCATTTTCACTTGTTCAAACGGGACCAGCAAGATTAGATACTCGTGCACATAAAGAGCTATGGATCCAGGTACCAACTATGTCCTATTTCGGGGTTAAAATTTTCGATGATGAGACACCATAATCAGTAAAAGCCAAAACTCAGAAGTCAGAAGCTAAGACAGTGTGAATCAGCTTAAAAATCCTTCCTATATTTGCTGATGCAGTACGAGGTAGGATTCAAACGACAGAAGCAAAGAAGAGAAATCTCATGCTTAGAACAAGGAAAACTCCAAGACTTCTTACCAGCAACGTTGATATTCTCAACAATGTATAGGACGTTGTCCTCGTTGATCTCTCCCTTCTCCTGTGCTTCGAGGATGTGATCTAAGGCACATTTCTGGGAATCATTGTCAATTGCCTTTGTCTTCAAAAGATTCCTGTAATACGAAACACATCAAACGATGCCGTTCCACCACCAATATACCAAGAACAGCTATGTGGAAACTGGAAACTTACTTTCGTTCATCTACAAAATAATCCTTGAAGAGTTGCAACCTCTTCTCCTTCACCTCTTTGCAGATCTTCAGATATCCTCTCAAGAAAGGCCTCAAAATTGGAATGAAATCTCCATAATTGTACTCAAAGCTCTGATTCAATCTGCTCCTCTCCCCATTCAAGACCCTAAGCTTCACATACAGGGGATCATCCTCACTCTCGAACCTCCTGTCGAACATAATCCGGAACATATTGTTGTACATCATCAGCTGCAGCCGCCGTCTCAGGACAATCCCGTTCGTCGCCGCCTCCGGATTCTTCTTCACGTCCTCCACCACGGCGGCGGCCTCATCCTCCCATCTTGCTTGCCTAGTTAAATCGTTGTTGAGTTGGACTTGTGCAAGAACATGACATTAATAGATTAATTTCTGATCAATACACTGCTATTTTGCATGAAATTCTTGTTGAGAAATTTATGTATTACACATTAAAACTTCAGACTCCCTTTGGCTTCTTCCTTGCAGCCGTTATTCCGAACGCCTCAAGGGTTTATTGATTTGAATCGTCCAATGAAAATGAAAATTGACGGTACCATGAATTTTCATTTTGGTACTATCAATTTTGGTGCAGGGCTAGGCTAGGTACTAGAGCTAGATGAAGTAGCGTGGAAGAAAAAATTATCAATTATTAAATTAATAAAAAAATGATAAATAATCGAATCTAATAATAAAAAAAATCAATTTCATAACTCCTTGTCCTCGTGGCTCAAGTGGTAAGCAACTACACCTCACAACTGTGAGGTCCAAGGATCGATACCTGCCTGGGTCGCCAAACAGAAACTGCATCTTTGTATAATTAAAAGAGTAAGGTCGCGTACATCAGACCCCCAGACCACAATTTAGTTAGGAATATACTGGGTAAAGTTGCATTTTGCATTTCCTTGTCCGGTTGCGATTATAATGGATCGGATTCAGTTATAACTGAAAATGAATTTGTTTATTATTTATTATTTTTAAAACTTAATTAAATAATTGATATTTTTTAATTATAAAAAATATAAAAATATAAATATAAATATAATTATATATATATATTCAATTAACCAAAAATCAAATCAATAGTCGAATTACCAAAAAAAATTTATTATTTAATTATTTTGTTTGATCAAGATTATGGCCACAACCAAACCAAATAATTGAATTCTCCCCTTAATTTCAAGTAACTCTAGAAGCCAAACCAGGTAGCCTAATCCAATGCTATGTGGGTGGGTGCGTTGCAGAAAAAAACAATGCTTTCTAGAATAATGATATTCATGCTTTATGCACTAGAAACAAGTGAGCTTAATGAATTTCAAAGGTTGAGGAAGCTCGTTATAGTTTATACATGACTGGAATTTGAGACACAATGCCATTTTAGGATCCCATTTCCTAGTCCCATGGCCAAAATGAACTCAAGGTTACCGAGGTATTATTCTCTGCAATTCCACTGCTGCCTGAGAGGAGGCATCAGCAATACTTTTTATGCTACAACGTCTAAGATCTGAAACTATCTGTTTAACTCTTTTGAGCTCCAGCATTCCAACTGACAGGATCATTCCATGAACCAGATACTGTCTGCACGAGAAGGTAAGAGCATGAAGAATCCGCTCTAGCACCAAGTGGGAGATGCCATTGGATTCAAGCAACACAGGGACTTTGTAGAGATTCATGAGGAAGTTCATGGTTGTTTCTCTTGGGGCTGTCTTGAACAATAAAATCAAACATTCAGAAGCAGTTTCTGCAATAGTTGCCTCAGAGGACTTGCTCAGTTCGAGTAAGACTCCGGCATTTTCTCCAAAATCTGCAATGTCTTCAATGCAATTCTGTGGATCACTATTGCTTTCATCGTACAAGAGTGTAGGTTTCTTTGAATAGACAAAGCCTTTCCTACAGCTTAGAGATCGAATGAGGAATGCCTTGCATAAACCAAGTGTTGGCTCTATGAAGTCCTCCATTTCTTTGGCATGTACAAACTCCAGAAGGTTTCCAATCTTTCCGACTACTTTCAACTGGGAGAGAATCTTGGTTTCTAGTTCTGAGGCAGATGCCAGAGCCATGCAAAGCCTTACATTGCTGACATTTATGGTAGAAAAATCACCCAGCAGAACTTCAAAGCTATTTGAAACTGCTCTCATGTGAAGAATGTCTGAGATCACTATATGATTGGATTCGATGAGCATCACAAGCAGTTTCTGAGCATACATAGGAATGGGGTCCTCATCTTCTATCAAAGATGGGTAGAGAGGGAGAAACTGAATATTAGACACTCTCTTGAGATCCTCTTGCCTTTGTATATCCTCTAAAGGTTCACTCAGAAATTGGACCATCACATCAAAGAAAATTTTCAAGCATAGAAACCTGGCATCTCCATCTTTGTTTCCCTTGTATAAGGCAGCTAGGCTGGGAAGAACCTGGCAGATGAAGATAATGGGGTTATTGTTGATGGCAGTTGGCTCCTCAGTGATTGATTCCAAAACTCGCAGAAGAGTTATCTGAAAGTCATCCCTGCCCTGAAGTCAAAACCATAAATAGAATTAGTAACTCAATTACACACTGCAAAGTACTGCCATGATATACCAATTTTATCTAGCATGAACTTTCAGCTTGGTAAGATACAGAGAAGCCCTTCTCAAGATTTATACCAAAACAATCACAATTAAAATCCAAACCAGTATATGCCAATGTTTCATATACTGAGTTTGTGTTATGAGTTATCAGCCACTCAGCACACACATACATTGGCTCACCAGGACAATGTACCAATTATTGCCAAAGCCATCAGCACATCCGTACTACAGATATAGGTAGCCATAGGTGTTTGTGTTTTTATGCATTCATTATATTAAATAGGTAATCGGCAGTCACTAGAGAACTGCTACATAACATAAGGAGATTATTTAGTGAAGGATGACAACTACACTGGATCAGTATACTGATACGTAAACCACTCGTTACTGTGTAATCTAGTTGAAGAAATGTGAAAAATGAAATTGCAAAAGACTGTCCATCCACGCAACTTACACATACACATGCATCAATAAAACCGGAAGTGCACACTGAGACTAAAGGCCAATCAAATGCATTCCGAGTCCACGAACGTTATAATGTAAAATATTCAAAGTTATCACATTAATCACTGATGGTCCCAATCATGCTTCGCAAAGATGAAGCTGAATTAAAATCACAGACAACACACAGCTTATGAGCATAAAAATATCAAATCTGTTACTCAGGAATATCAGTTACTTTGTCAGTAATTATCTTCTTAATCAATCACCCACAGTATATGCAAGTTGAAGCACTAAAAAGAATTTACGTATCTATAAGACTTAGAGGAAGATAATCAAGAACAGAACAGTGAAATATCAGAAAGTTCTATGATATTCAACCACCTGGAAAGGCGATTCAGTCA
>JAOWBN010248818.1:0-11701 GCA_028565015.1 Pinguicula moranensis | reverse complement strand
AATGATTATTCATGAATTCTCACATGACTCACATATATAAGAAAATTACCTTTATAGCTCTCGGTTAAAAGAAATGTTTGATAATTCAACAATATATACGTTTACCATCTAGAATTATGAGTATCTCAAATAATAGAATTAGTACTATTTGACCCTACTAATGACACAAACACAATCCGTACAGTAGGTCAAATTTGGTTGTGTCCAACAATGTGTACCCCTTACACATATATCTATGTGATTAAATAGATACCTCATATAAATGATCTGTGAAACATGATCATTCATTAATCCACACACTAGTATTTATTGTCATCTAACGTTCTGAGTTAATGACAGGGACTTGTTTTAAAGTTTCAAGTATTTCTATAAAGTTTCACAATTTCAGTCATCAACCCAAATAATCAATATAAACATAAAACTCACGTAACAAATATTTTTTTTTCATGAAGTTAACAAGTGCAACATCAATAATGATTGGTGCTCTAGGTCACGATTCCAGCAGATAGGGCCACTCTAATTAAAGTTAGCAATACTAAATGTCCCTAACCATAGTATTAGTGAGACAATGCATCATTAATACGGACATGTTAGCATGTTCTCAGCCGATTCATTTTGAAGGAAATAGTTGATCTCATCAACTATAGTTTAGTAACACTTAAACTAGAAGCATGCATGGTTGTAGTTAACAAGTACATCGGACTAACTTGCATAGAGATCACCATATTGTCAACGGATTACATTCTAAAGAATAATGGGTGTAAGTGATCGTTAGATTTGAGATCACCATATAAAGATCTAGAGTATGAATTCTACTCTTTCATTCTATTCGGAGTTACATTGTAATTGGGTAACAATTGGTAGCCTTGGAAATAGTTTTAAGTACGGAAAGATTATGAGTAATCAATAAAGGATTAACCACTTATATACTGTAAGGAGAAGACATTCCTATGGCCACTTGTAAGAATTTATATTAACCTTGGCAAAGCACAAATTTAATTAGGAAGAGTTTTTAATTATAACTTAATGATCATGACTTCCAGTAGAAGAAATCTTAAGTACATAAATGAGGGTGATAATTAACCTCAATATACGTGATTAGGAATATGTCATTGATGAAAGGATATCAATTACACAATACTTAATTCTTAAAAGGATATTTTCAATGCTTTAGGGCCATGATATCTTGTTAGAGGTCACTTATAGTCTATGGACTACAATTAACGAATAATAAATTTAAAGTGTTTAGTTCATTAATAATAATTTGATTATGTTAATTATAGGTCCATCGCCAAGTTATTGAGAACCTATAAGATCACACATGTTAACATCATTCTCTCGAGGGGTCAAAGTGTGATTAAGGTAAAGTATAAGGGCCAAATTGAAGTTTTTTAAACTTCAAGAAATTATATGAAAGCATGGGGTTATGGATACATGCTATGCACGACCTCACATGTGTAAAGGTGTAGAAAGATCCCATGGATAACTATTTTACAACAATATGACACACAAGCATGAAGTGACAATTGTTGCAACTTATGTAAAGTTATAGTTAAATGTTATCTATTAGCTTCAACATGCGTTTACATTTTAGACTAATGACCACCTATATAATACCTTAATCTTATCACAAATATATGAGGTTGGTCGAGCTTTAAACCTTGAAAGAATTATTGAGAAGTTCCACATCCTTGTTACATTCTCTACATGAGAAAGACTTGGACTTTTGGGCCAAAACTTGAACAAGTTTTCTTCTCTTTTCTAAGCCTTCAAGTTTGGAGCTTGTATTCCTTTGTACACATATGAGTTATACACTTAGAGTCTATAAACCCCAACCGAAATGGTGGTGTGGACTACTCTAGAGGGTGGACATTTGGACACCTACATGGAAGGAGCTTCCTTGCACGGATTAATGATTCTACAAGAGGTATAAAAGTTCCTTCTCCATTGTAACATCAAGTTGCACAAATTAGCAAAGATCCATGGTAAAAAAAACTCCAAAATGTTTTGTGATGTATGCTTAACACACACTTATATTTACGCTTTCGCACAAATTTTGCATCATGACATGTAGTATACCTTTCGGAGATCTTACAAGTGGTATCTGAGCAAAGTTGGTAATTCTTCCTTTTTTGTAGGATTTATTACACAACTTATGTTAGATAACAGAGGATGTATCAATGAGTTCATGTGCATGCATGTGTTTTTGATAGATTTGCTATACAAAATCTTAAGTTGTGTTCTAACCATAACTTAACATTTTTGTTGACAAAATTGTTGTAGTAGCTAAGTGCATGATTTTTTTTCTCAATGATGTCGTAGAAGCACAAATAATTGATTATAAACAACTAGAGGTTAAGCCTTAATAAAGGCCCAAAAAAACGTAGCTATTTTATGAAAGAATTTGTTCTTGCATGGTACTTTAAATTCAAGAATATGTTGCATTAATGATTCTTTGTAGTAATCTAACTTTACATGTTTTATTTAATTATGAATTAAATATAATGCATGGTGGTTGATCATTGACTAGAGCCCAATAGGATTATGGTTGTTGTAATAATTGGTATTACGTTAATTCTTAGTTGAATGGATATAATAGTTGCATAGTTATTCAAAATATGGCTTGCATGCCATGTCTTCATTTAAAATCTTGTAATTCTTTTTTCATCTTAGTCTCCCCAAATGTAACTTGGGTTTCTCAAATAATGTAATTTTGTATTAGTTTAGCGGGAGGAAAATTGTGAGAGGAAGCCATCAAGATGTTATCCTAGAAGGTGTTCATGCAAAATAGTTGCATAAGTTCTATTGGAAAATACCCTTTGAATAAACCTCTAATCTCTTAATGGCCGAGAGATTAATAGAGTCCATTATCATACCATGTTTATATGTGTTTATTTAGCATGCTTTATAGTATATTATAATTTGATAATAATATAGGACAATATGCATGCTAGAAAACTTCAAACATGATGAGACTAAAACATATCAAATCCCTCGAATAATAATCAAGTCTCCCATTTAGAAATGTGTTTGAAAAGGGACGATGCCTTCATTATTATGCTAAATTGGCCCTATTGATCATTGGTTCACTTGTTGAGTTTTCCTCAAGGTGACCATCTACCTAGTTGGGAGTTTCACCATGAAAGTTGTGTCTTTCGGAATAATGGTATTTGACTTGACTACTACTCTTGGTTTGTTGAGTTTCCCTCAAGGCCTTGAGTGTTAGAGGCAAAGTCTTGGTAAGGTTAAAGGGTTAACTACCCAAGAAAGAGCAAGGAGCTGCAAAGTGTTGTAGTTGTTGAGTGACGATTAACTTTAGTAAGCATAGTTGGCTTCTTGAGTTTTCCTCATGGCTTTATTATGGTTCAACTGGGATCCTTGACCCATTAGAAGATTAATTTAACTTTCCCAATCAATATGGAGGGTTATTGATTTGTAATAAAATAGTGGGAGCAAAATGAATATGTTTCAAAAGTCTACTATACTCATTTTGTATATATACATAGGACAACGGAGTCTTATATTTACATGTTTTGTAGATGTCTTCAACGCAATTAAATCTCTGTTTTATTCTCGAATCACACAAGTTAGTAGGTGCTAATTACTTGGATTGGCATCGGAATGTGAGAATTATTCTCAGCCGAGAAGCTTGCACATGTTCTCGAGACAACAAAACCCAACCCTCCGAAGAGGGTGCATCTTGGGCTATTCAATCTGCTTATGATAAGCAGATTGTGGCTTATGACCTCGACCAATGTTTTATGCTAGCATCCATATCTCCTAAACACCATAAGCAATGCGAGAATTTGGATGCATATGCTATGATGGGTTACCTCAAAGTGTTGTTTGAGGCTTAATTTGAGACTGAGAGGTATAATCTAACCAAAGAGTTGTTTAGAACCGAGATGAAAGAGGGCTCTTCTATGGATGCCCATGGCGTAATGATGATCGGTCTCATCAAAAGGGTAAAGAACCTAGAAGAGAACCTTTATGTAAATTTGATTTTACAATCTCAATCGCCGAGTTACAAGTAATTCATCGTCAACTTTAAAATAAATAAGATATATATGCCTTTGGGCGAGTTGGTGAATATGCTTAAAGGGTAAGTGTGCCATCTTGCTCGCTACTTCTGAAAAAGATAAAAAGTTGTTAAAAACCAAGTTTAAGAAGCAAAAGGGCAAGAAGTGTGCAGTGAAAGCAAAAGGTGGGGTCAAGAAGGACAAGAAAATTGAGAAAGACACTTGCTTCCATTGTGGCAAGATTGGTCACTGGAGATGCAATTGCAAGATTGTCTTGAATCTTTGAAGAAGCTTAAGGAAGCATCTTCACTAGGTATCTATATGATTGATGCATTTTCTACAATTGCTTCTAATGTTTGCGCATTTTCTACAATGCAAGCATCCTGCTTGCATTTGTAATAGTTCAAAGCGGTTGAAGCAAAGTAGATCGGTTACAAAAGCAAAAGTAGATCTTCGTGTTGGAATATGAGCAAAAGTCATGTCTCCAATCGTCGGCACCTACTACCTTAATTTTCCCGATGGGCTTGTACTAAATCTATAAAACTTTTATTATGCTTTAATACTTATGAAAAATCTTGTATTTATTTCACGTTTAGGCGCTGAAGGGTATTCTATTTTTCTACAATACAATAGTTGTACTGTTTAGAAAAATAAAATTAGATATTTGGTAACCCCATGTATTAATGGTCATGATGTTATGAACATAGATGAACCAATACTTATTATCGGTACAAATATAAAAGACAAATCCTTTGCACCTTCGTCATTGTACACTTAGTCCTTTAGGCAAAGACCGCATTTTCAAGATGTGCCGAAATGGCCTATTGGGCCCATTTGATAATTGTGAGTCTTTCCTATAAGGTAAGATGACTAAGACTCATTTTAGGGGAAAATTAGAAAATTCAATGGAGTTGCTTGGACTAGTACATACCGATGTATATGGTCCAATGTCGACTAGTGCTAGAGGTGGTTTCTCATATTTTATAACATTAACAGATAACCATTCTATATATCCTTTGTGTAATTAATGGTGTACCAATTCGAAGCCTTTTGAAAAGTTTAAAGAATATAAGATTGTTGTTGAGAAACAACTGGAAAAGTATGAAAATACTTTGATTTGATCGAGGTGGTGAATATTTGAGTACCGAATTTCAAAATTATCTTAAAGAACAAGGAATTATTGCACAAAGAACTTCTCTTTACACTCCACAATTAAATGGTATGTCGGAGAGGAGAAATCGTGCCCAAGTGGATATAGTACGATCAATGATGAATCATGCATGTCTCCAAAATCATTTTGGGTCTTTGCCTTAGATACTCTATCACTAGTACTCAACCATGTTACATCCAAATCGGTTGATACCACTCCATGAGAGATATGGATGAGTAAAAAACCAAATCCTAATTATTTGAGAGTTTGGGAATGTCCTACTTATGTTAATCGGACAAAATCGGACAAACTTGAAGTAAAAACCGATAAGTGTTTGTTTGTAGGTTATTCAAAAGATTGTTTTGGATATTATTTCTACAATCCCATTGAGCAAAATGTATTGTCTCAAGACATGCCACATTTCTATAAGAGATTGTTCTAGAAGAGACAGGTGGGAGGAAAGTGGAACTTGAAGAAATTCAAGATCCACTAATAAACACTGATCAACAGATGGAACAAGAGAAGTTGTTTAACAGAGATGAGATAACAGAAGACACTCGCACACAAGGAATATGTAGGTCCAGTAGAGAACATCGACCCCCTGTTCATTATAGGTTTAACCTAAATGAACAGAACGATGCACTCATCATAGGTGATGATGAACCTACTGATTATAAAGATCTATATTATAGTATAGACAAAGACAAATGGCTGAAGCCATGAACTCTGAAATGGATTCCATGTGTCAAAACAGGTATGGACCTTGGTTGATCCACTTGATTAGGGTACAAATGGTTTTAAAAAAGAAAATTGACATGGATGGAAATGTAATTACTTATAAAGCTAGACTGGTAGCAAAGGTTATCTTCAAAACAAGGAATTGACTGTGAGGAAACCTTCTCTCCAGTTGGTATGCTTAAATTCATTAGGATATTGCTTGATATTGAAGCACACAATGATTATGAAATATGGCAGATGGATGTCAAAATGGTATTTCTTAAAGGGAAAATATAAGAATAGGTGTATATGATGCAACCTCAATGTTTTGAATTTGATTATGTCAATAAAGTATGCAAAATTCAAAGATCCATTTATGGTCTCAAGAAAGCATCTCGGATTTGGAACAATATATTTGATGAAGCAATCAAAGAGTGTGATTTCATCAGAAATCCTGATGAACCTTGTGTATACTAAAAGGTTGACAAAGATGCAATAGTTTTCTTAGTACTATATGTAGATGACATATTGCTCATAGGAAATGACATTCCAATGCTTCAATTTGTAAAGCTTTGGATATCCAACAAAATTTTCCATGAAATACTTAGGACAAGCAGCCTATATACTGGGTATTAGGATCTATAGAGATAGATCCAAAAGGCTACTTTTCTCTCTCAAGTAACATACATAGCAAATTTACTAAAGCGATTTAGCATGCATTAGTCGAAGAAAGTGTTTCTTCCAATGGGGCACGATATACATCTGTTAAATAAGATGTCACCAAAAATCAGATCAGGATAAGATCCTCATGTAAAAGATAACGTATGCTTTGGCTATCTAATCTGTCATGTATGCTATGTTATGTACGAGACCTGATGTCTCATGTGCTCTAAGTGTTACGAGCAGGTTTCAATCCAATCCTGGTGAGGAACATTGGATTGCCGTGAAAAAACATTTTAAAGTACCGCAGAATGTCCAAGGACTTGTTTTTAGTGTATGGAGATTTTGATTTAGAAATAAAAGGATATGCAAATGCTTGTTTCCAGACTGATGTAGATGATTTCAAGTTACAGTCTGGACACGTTTTTATCCTAAATAGAGGTGAAATAGTTTGGAAGAGTTCCAAACAAGATACAATTGTGGACTATACAACGGAGGCTGAATACATTGTTGCTTCCTAAGCTGCAAAGAAGTTGTTTGGATCAAGAACTCCATCAAATAAATTGGAGTGGTTCCTTCTGCTACAGCATGATCACTGTCCTATGTGATAACAGTGGAGTAATAGCTCAAGCTAAAAAACGAGGTCTCATCAGAGGTCCAGACATGTAATGAGAAAGTTCCACTTGATTAGAGAAATCCTAGAAAGAAACATTGTGAAGGTAGATAAGATCCCTTTGGAGGCCAATGTGGTTGATCCGTTATCTAAGTCCTTAACCCAGGCTCGACATGAACAACATGTACAATCACTCAATTTACAAAGAATGAGTGATTGTCCTAAGTACAAGTGAACTTTGTTAGTGTTATATCCTAAGGCCAATCACCTTAGTCCCATGTATTAGCACTTTAATGTTGTGTATATGATTGTACCAACCTTCACTACTTGTTTATTTATCATATATAGGATAACCCTTTCGGGTCTCTATGCAAGTGCCCAACATATGATCATGCATTATTCTACGACCTTGATCGCTTCAAAATGTCCTCTAACAACATGTAAACAAAGCTTAAAATGCAATGGCATACATGATTGAGGTTTGAGATTTAAACATAGGCCATACCTAAAAGACTTGTTGATGTCTAGATTTGCATAAGCAAAATTAAAATCAAGGTGCTGTGTGCACATGTCTTTGAGGTGTTTTCTACCTCGTACTTGCATGTAAAAAGGAAAAGGTTGGATGTACTTTTGGTTCCATTAAAGATTAGATACCTTTTTGTTAGCTTACAGGTTTCCTTGTTCGTATCCCTTCATCAATTCCTTAATCCAGGCTAGCTACTTACAAAGGAATGTTCTCACCATGGCACTAGTGTTAGGCTCAAGCTCTCGGGTGTGAGGTAAGTGTTAGTGTTACGTCCTAAGACCAATCACCTTAGGCATATGTAATAACACTTTAATGTTGTATATATGACTGTAGCAACATTCACTATTTATTTATTTATAATATATAAATTAGTGAAGCCTAGAGTTGATAACTTAGAGTGTATCAGAAAAGGTTGTGATGTTAGGATCATTCTAATTAAGGTTATCAATGCTAAGCGTCCCTAACCATAGTATTAGTTAGACAAGGCATCATTAATACAGACAGGTTAGCATGTTCTCAACCAATTCATTTGGAAGAAAATAGTTGATCTCATCAACTATAGTATAGTGACACTAAGCTACAAACATGCATGCTTGTAGTTGACATGTACATCGGATTGACCCGCATAGAAATCCGTATATTGTGAATTGATGATAATCTGAAGAATAATAGGTTTAAGTGATTCTTAGACTTGATATAACCATAAAGATATCCTGAGTTTGAATGCTACTTTTGATTCTATTCGGAGTTACACCATAAATGAGTAACATTGGGTAGTATTGGGAACCCTTTGAAGTACGAAAAATTATGAGTGATCAATAAAGCTTTCACACTCCTACAATGTTAGGAGAAGATATTCCAATGGCCATTTGTAAGAAGTCATATTAGCCTTTGCAAAGCACAAGTTTAATTAGAAATAGTTTTTAATATGAACTTAATGATCATGACTTTCAGTAATCTTACGTATATAAATGAGAGTAATAAATAACCTCAATAAGAGATTAGGAATATGTTATTGGTGAAAGGATATCAATTACACAATAACTAATTCTTGAAAGGATATTCTCCTTCTATGACTATTCTCAATGCTTGGCCATGATATATTGCTAGAGGTCACTCTTGTTCTATATACTAGAACAAAAGAATAATGAATTAAAAGTGTTTAATTCATTAATAATAATTTGATAATGTTAATTATCGGTACAGTGCCATGTTATTGAGAACCTATAGGGTCACACATGTTGACATCATTCTCTTGAGGGGTCAAGTGAAACAACCCAAGTTGTACACAACCAATCAAGCCTAGAGGACGTCCAAGATACCCAAGATAAGCCCACTGACGGAATGAAAGGTTGCAAGAATGGCCCTAAACGGTGTGATCCAATATAACTCTCAGAAGGCCCCATCATCCGTCTAAGAGCCAAGAGATTCAAGGAGTCATTGAATTTAATGATCTATGAAGCTTGGGCTCAAAAAGAGGAAAATGGATCATTTATGCTTAATGGGCCTCACGGCCCAAATGAGGAATTTCGGCCCATTGCCCTGATCCAATTTTCGGCCCAAGAATGAAGGCCTGACAAGGGGTGAACGTGTGCATTGAAGGAAGTCCAGGATATGATGGGAACAAAGAATAATTGAAGATTATCCAATGATCCTTTGCTTTATCCAAGACTTTTTAGATTATCTTATTCATTAATTTGTATTCATCTAAACTAGGATGTTTCCCTTGTTTTTACGAACCCAAAATTTGACCCCTCTCCTCTATATAAATGGAGGCACGAGTTCAACAAAGACAATTAATTCTTTTATGCAATTTGGTGAGATTGGTATTCTCTTTTGGGTTTTCAAACCAATTTTCGACTCCTCTTTTCTTCATAGCTAACTGGCGTCAATTCTTGAAGAACTTATCATTGATCCTTGGTTAGCACAAGTTGCTTTCAAGGTATTATTTGGTAGCGTTCTCGATTACATAATACGTGACTTATCATTGTTTGACACAAGTTGTCCTCCGGCGAAAGAACAACAAATTCGTCCCTTTGATTGTGCCCTTTGAATCATCAATTTGGTTTGTGGTTTTGCCAAAAGTTTGGCAAGGATTCATATCATTTGATATCAGAGCGAGGTTGGGACGTTTTTGCCCAATCAATCAAAGTTCAGGTTGCTTAGATCATTTGTAGCTCTGAGGCGGAAGATTATTTGATAGTTTATCTCTACTTTTGCCTTGTTCTTTGAATTATTGAGTTGTAACCTTGCTGGTTATTTAAAAAAAAATCGTTCAGAAAAAAAAAAGTTTCTTAAGTCAAAAGAAGAAGCAAAGGTAAAAAAAAAAGTTGAAGACCCAAAACAGCGCTTCCTCAAAGTTGATACAACCAGCAAGAGATCTATTCTAGTGAGTGGCTGATTTGTGTGAAGTGTCACGAGTTGAGTTCCCTATACTCACCCCCGAGATCATTGCCTTTATTTTAGTCCCTAAAAAGATAGTTTGTCTTCTACGATTATCCATCTTGAATCAAGTTCCAGTCCATTTTGGATTATTGTTTGGCTTGAGGAAAGGTTTGAGTTGAAGATTGTCTAATAAAACCATATTGAGAGTACTTGAGAGGCAAAAGGTAGAGTGGTGAAGTTCAAGAGAGGGTAAAAGCTGATTTGAGAGATACACTAATGTTTCAGTGATCATCCTTGAGTGCATACACGTGAGGGAGTGGTGAGGTAATTTTGAACTAACCTTTGTTTTCCTGCAGGTACCACATGTCTCACAATGATAAATCCGTAAGCAACTCAGCAGAGGATGATGATATACCCCCAACGGTAAATCTAGAGCAAGTTATCAGTGTTCTGCGTCGCTTGCTCATGTCAAATGAAGAAGATCAGGAACGTATGGACCGAATGGAGGCCCGTATAAATAATGAATCATCTGCCAGCAAGGCCCAAAAAAAAGTCCCCAAGGAGCCCTTACCTTATGGAGACTGACCCATTGCTAGGTAGCCGCAATATGACGCTGAGCAATTTGATGATCGTGAGGAGTTTGATTAGTTGTTTGCTGAGTTGGATGATCATCATGAACCCCGTGGTCGAGGAGGTAGAGAAAACCGAGGCCATATGAGAATGCAACAACCACGACGGCCCACTTATCAGGTTGATCGTGATCTTGGCTACCCGAGGCGTGCTCGTGAGGATCATATTGGCAATGTGAAAATCAAAATACCTACCTTCTCAGGGAGGAACGATCCAGAGACGTACTTGGAGTGGGAAACGAAAGTGGAGAAAGTTTTTGAGTTTCATGATTACATTGATTGCCAGAAGGTATAACTTGCTTCTATTGAGTTTACTGATTATGTTATTACATGGTGGGATCAGGTGTTGAGTAATAGGAGACGTTATGGAGAGGAACCATTGGATGATTGGGAGGAGATGAAACGGATCTTGAGGAGGAGGTTTGTTCCAACTCACTTTTATCGTGAGATGCATCAGAAGTTGCAACGTTTAGTGCATGGTTCCAAAAGTGTGGAGGAGTTCTATAAAGAGATGGAGTTACTTTTGATAAGAGGCAACATCCAGGAGGATCGTGAAGTTACTATGGCACGATTTCTTCAGGACCTCAATCAAGAGATAGCTGGTATTGTTGAGTTGCAGCACTATGTAGAGATTGAGGAAATGCTCCACCAAGCCATCAAAGTAGAGAATCAACTCCAAAAAAAGTTTGTGAGAAAGGTGAGCTCGAGTTTGAACCCGAATTCACCATGGAAAACGACTTCTAAGTGGGAAAAGTCAAGTCCTGAGTGGGAAAAATCCAAGTCAGAGCCCCCCCAGAAGTTCAAAATGAACCCTATGGCTAAACAAGGTACTTCTACACCTTCTACATCAAGACATCGTGATATTAAATATTTCAAGTGCTAAGGTTTAGGTCATATTGCGAGCCAAAGCCTAAACCAATGTGTGATGCTCCTTAAGCTTGATGGAGAGATCTCATCTGATGAAAAGGCTGAACCCTAGTAGGCAGAATCGAGTGGGGATGA
>JAOWBN010248807.1:0-11701 GCA_028565015.1 Pinguicula moranensis | reverse complement strand
TGCAATCCTCTCCCTCTCAAATACCAAGACCTTCACTTCACCTCTTGTAACAATTAATGCACCCTTCAGGGATGTGATACCTCTCGTGGGTCTCACAGTAAAATGCCATACAACGAAGGCAAATTGATCAGGAAGAAACGAAATAAAGAAGCGGAAAACCCGAAAACTTGCCTTCTTACGAATACGAGAATGTCGAGCAATACGGTCCTCTCTTCGTGTTGTCGCCTTCGCCTCAACGTTGAGTCTGGCTAACCCAGGAAGTGAATCGGGTTGGGACACGTTCCGAAGCTGATACAGTTTCGTGGAGGGCCAAGGACTGTGGAGAAACGAGAGCGAAAGGAGATTGCAAGACATTTTCTCTTCAACTTGCTTGCGGGGATAAGGAGAAAAGGGATAAAGAAGAGGAAATTGAATTTTTAGTGCCCTGAATGATATGAAAACATGAGACAGACAAATCGTGTGTGCAATAGCCGGACGAAGGGGAACCATGATCACAAGAATTAAAATAAATAAATTTATATGTATACCTTTTACTTTTTAATATGATCTTACTTGATAATATAATGATATTTATTTTTAAACAAATAAAGTGTAACTTAATTGATTTTTAAATGTTTCTTGGATTTGAACCATGATTAGAGCAACCACTACACCATGAAAGATATACGTTTATTTTATATTGTATTATTAATATTATTGTTATAAATATAACAAATAAATCCTAATAAATATTGCTTCATTTTTTTTAATAGTTTTTAATATTTTAAATATTTTTTTAATATATTTATTTTTAAGATTTTAGTTTAAAATATTTTATTTCGCAAGTTGAAGCCTTGAACTATAACAAAAATTAAAAAATTTAACCTTAAATATTAATCGGCCGAATTCGGCCCATTTTGCTAAATTCGAAAAACAACTCATATGTATGCGATATATTTATATTGAACAATGTATTTCTAGAAATTAAATTTATTGATTTTTTTTATATTTCTGTTCAAATTCGTAAGATAATTTTTGACTTTTTTGTCGCTTAAATTGATTTGACCATACTAGATGATATGAATAATTGTCGAACTTGTGGCAAAACTCCACACCAATTCAAGATTCAAAAACAAGATCTAAAAAGGACGAATTTGTTGTGCTTTCGCCTGAAAACAACTTGTATCAATTAACGAGAAGTCATGAAAATTATAACCGAGAACGCCACCCAATAATCCCCTGAAAGCAACTTGTGCTAACCAAGAATCAAGGATAGGTTCTTTTAAAACGACGACACTTGACTCGAAAAAAAAAGATAAAGCGAAGATAGTTTAAAACCAAAAGAGAATACAATCTCACAATACGTAAAAATGTAAAACTTTATAAAACTTGTTGATTGTCTTACATGGGGCGTTCATCTTCTTTATATAGGAGTAGATGATGAATTCTAAATGTCCTAATAACCTTAAAAATGTTTTCTACTTGATGGGAACAAGCCTAGTTTAGATATGAACAAACTTAGTTTAGATATGAACAAACCTAGTTTAAATATGAACAAACTTAGTTTAGATAGGAACAAACCTAGTTTAGATAAGAACAAATAAAGCAATAACCTTATCTAAAGCAATAACCTTAGATAGTGTCCTTTTGGAAAAGTTTAGGGGAGAAACTTCCTTATCCATTAAATCCTTTGATTTGGTTTTGTTTCCATTTGTCCTTGGACTCTACAAGCCACCAAAAAATGTGTACTATTCATGTGGGCTTACTTCTTGGGCCATGACTTTGTTCATGGTAATGGGCCGGGCCATTTCAGGTGGGACATGGGGCCCACTAACCATAAATGGATCATTGTCTCCTTTAGGTCAAGCTTCTTGGATCATCAAATTCAGACTTCTTGCTCGTCTAAGACTCCTTGTAAGATTAAGACTCCTTATGGAAATGGGATTCCTTGTCGAGTTAAAACTCTTTGTTGAGCTAGGACTCCGTCCGTGGTTAGGACTCCTTCCGGGATTAGGACTCCTTGTTGGAATAGGATTCCTTGTCGAGTTAGAACTCTCTCCAGGGTTAAGACTCTTTTAGGGATTAGGACTCTTTTGAATTAGCCATGCTACCCTCCAAATGTGTCTTGGGCTTCGAATACCTCGAATGTCTCCATCAGTCACGCTCAAAGATATAATCATCTTGTAGCTCGTATATAGGTTCACTTCACCAGACCCAATATGACTCATTCTATTCAAATCCAAAAAAAATTGGCCCATTCCCTTCAATTCCTAGCCCCGCACCTGCGTTCAAACGGGTTAGCCGCGACACGCACGAAAAAAACGTACAAACGAGCTTAAATTGTACACATGAAAATGTGCGTGTGGCAGGCGAGATTTTTTTTTTTGTAATAAACGTGTTGGTGATATTCGCCTGTTTTACTAAACGTGCGTGTGTCGGGTTGGAAAGTCCACATCGTAAAATTCAATAGGATAAATTGTCCTTTATATTACATTGTTTTTAATTAAAAATATGCAAACATGCATGACTAGTTGGAACACGAGTTGGACTAAAACAACATATTTTTTTATGCGTGTTGTGTTGGATACACATTTTCTAAACGAGAGTGGTGCACATACGTTTGAAAAATATGCGCGTGTCAGACTAAAATTTAGCCAGCAAATCGTGACTGAATGTTTCTAGGAAAACCTCATTTTACGACACAAAAGGAAAGTTTCGTAATTCATTGTAGAAAAAACAATTAGGGCCCGTTTACTAGACAAAATTATGCGTCATTATGATAGAATTTGAGCATAATTCTATGTTTACTATACACACAATAGACAAAGCGGGTCGGAGAATTCAATTCCATGACCCGCGAGATTTTTAAAAAATCATGGAATTGGACCCAAAAAATAATTCCCACAAAAAGGTGGAATTGATTTCTATCTCACCAATCCTACCATTTTTTCTCCTATTTTACCCTTTCTCCCATCCACGGTTCCACGCCGCTTCAATTCTCCACGGTCCCGAAAATCTCGTCATGAAAATCTGAAGAACCCTAGTCCAACGGCGTCTCCCATGTTGACAGCGAGACTCCATTGAAGTCGGCGTAGTACTTCGAAGTCACAGACAAGTTGTTCAAGTACGATCATGTGACAGATGAGCCGACAGAAGAGAAGGAGAAGAATGTCGTCGTGGCGCCCAGCGTGGTGAATGCTACGTTTAGGAACTTCATGGAGATCATCTTTGAGAAACATGATAGGACCATTCAGTCATGGCATTTGGATGGTTACTCGTTCTTTGCTGTCGGGATTGAGACCGGGAGGTGGATCCTGGAGAAGAGGAAGAACTACAATCTGTTGGATGCTGTGAGCAGGCATACGATTCAAGTGTACCCCAACTCTTGGGCGGCTGTGATGACCACGCTGGACAACGCCAGAATGTGGAATTTGAGGTCTGAAATGAGGGAGAGAGAGCGTACTTTGGACAACAGTTCTACTTCAGTGTTATGTCTCCCGTGAGATCGTTGAGGCATGAGTATAGTCTTCCTGAAACACAGCAACTCTGCGGTATTGTTAGAGGCCGGCCTTTTCCAGATCCATACCATTGAAGAAGAAGAAGAAGTTTCCTGCTGGAACTGAAGTCTGAAAACAATGTTTTATTGATCATGTTGATATATACACTGGTTTTTAAGACTAAGATAGTAGATGTCTGTTCTTACTTGAGATGTCAAACATAAACAATGAGGAAAGAATCAAGCTTGAATCATGTAATTGCTTTTCTTGAATTTCGTTCGAGACTATATTTAGTAAACATGTAATTGATTTTTTTGGCTCAATTCCATCTCCTGCCCAATTGTACCATTTGGTGTACGATTCCGGTAGCAATTCCCTGTTAATTCTCAAGATAGAATTGCTAGTAAACGGGGCCTTAGTTTTTTGATCCTTTAAAAATATCCCAAATTTCATAGAATTAAAAATACTATTTTCAGTAGCTCAACTTTCAACACGGCAACACTTTTTATTTTTTTTACTTGTTTAGGTACATCAAAATGTTATTTCAATTTTAAATTAAAATATAACACAATAAAATAAAATAAAATAAAAAGAAAAATATATAACATAAAATAATAATTTAATTTAATTCATCTAATATTTCATATTATTTTATTTTATTTATTTGGTATGATTTATTTTATTGAAATCTTGTTATTATTTAAAATAAAATAAACAACTATGAAAATAAATAAGTCAAAACTCAAAAGAATAAAAGTCAAAAGTGGATGAAGGTACTTCAAGGGATGACCATTCAATATTTTGGTCCAGGAATAGGTTATTTCTGTTCCCGGATCGAAAAATTTCGAGAGCATAACGGACGTTCCCATACCTTTCCTGGAATCCCGAAGTATGACCTTGGGACTTTGGGGTTCTAGGACAGGAATTGGAACGCCCGAATTCCTGAATTTTTTCGATCATTTTTTTAATCCTAACAGAGCAAAATGCAAAAATAGTCCCAGACTCCAAATTCCTAGACATGAACAGTACAAGAGAAATAGAGCAAAATGCAACAACAGGATCAAATAAAATTGCAAGAGAATAAAAAACACCAAACATAAAAAGTAATAAACTAGCAAGAGAATCAAAAACCCCAAAATCAAAAGTCAAAATAGAGTACAAACTTAAATCATGAGCATAGCGATTAAGTAATAGTCATGAAAGCAAAATAATCCAAAAGGTGCTCGATTCAGTTGCAGGAAGTATGATCTTCATCTCGAATATGCAGATTTTTGAGGTTGATCCCCTCAAGCATGTTGTCGGGATTTGATACAAGCTCTATAGAAATAAAAAAAAGTAGCATTTAATTAATTAAGAACATACGTAAATAGATTTAGAACATGACAAATATGAAATTATAAATATTAAATATAACCTCTGTCAAACTCATACGTATCAGGTTCCTCTAGGCCATCATCATATTCATGACCCCAAGAAGATATTTCACTGTGATCCCTTGACAATTTTGAGAAAGTATGAAGCCCTCTCCCGTTCATGCGCCCAATTTGGTTCGATAAGAATTAAGAATACGACCTCCTGTGCTGAACATAATTTTTGAGGGCACTATCGATATAGGTATTGCAAACACGTCGTAAGCCATACTAGCAAGCACCAAATACCTAACATCATCGTTCTTCCATCATTTTAAAATAGTGCATTTAAAGGTCTCGGGGCTAACAAACAAGTACAGCTTCAATGCGATCTTTTTGTTGGGTTGCTAACTTTCCATCTGTCGTATCCATCCATGTGCAAATGATCTTCTACCAAACTACTGCTAGATGTTGCCCCTTGATCCTAAAAGTGTAAACAAATATAATGAGAATAATGCAATAGAAATCAAGTTGATACCTATTCGTTTTGAAAACATGGTATCAGTCAGAGCATGACACCTGTATAGTAAAAGAGTAACTTTTCTCACTATATAGGGAATCACACTTAGAGTATAGATATTCTATCATTTTTTTAGCTAACTCAATCACTTTGGCGCTTTTGTCAATCCAAATAATTCTTGGCAACCAATGCTAGAACCATTTGACCTTACACCTTGGGTCAAGAATTATTGCCACAAATAAAAATTTGTTTATATTCAATACAAGTAACATTAAAAATAAGATAAATATAGATATGTTTACAGTATATGAAATTGTAACAATTAATAAAGTAAGGCAATAACATTACTTTTTTATACGAAGCTTTGGTTCATCCTCATCAGAAAGTTCTCCCTAATATTTGACATACTTTTTGTGCATTCTCTCTACCATCTTTTTGTGCCTTTTCAAATTGTACAACTCCCCCAAAAAAAGGTTTGCAGTGCAGGAATTTGATGCAGACAACGTTAGTGTGGCTTGATAAAATACCTGGAAGTAGCTCACCAAAGTTTTTATGCGATCCTAGTCTTGGGTAGTTGGTTGACCAGGCCCCACCATGTGTTCATCCTTTACTCGCTCATTCAAAATCCTCATTAAGCCATCATCGTGCACTAGCTGTAAGGTATGTGACCTAGAGCGTTGGGCTCTTGTTAGTTTCATGTATACTGGATGACTAAAATCATCTTGTTTCTTGAGTTTTCGATATATATATATATATATACATATATATATATATTTATGGATCATTTGGGTCGATGACTCAAATTGTGAAACTTCATAATTGTATCAAACTCTAAATTAGTTCCAAGTCTTAAAGTCATTAGCAAGGGAACAACAAGATGACTAAATCGACTAGCATGTGGATTGCGTGATCATGTTTCACAGATCACTGATACGAGGTATCTGTTTAATCACATGGAATATGAGTGTACTAGGTACATGAATATTTGAAGTTGACCTATTTGACTTGCTGGATGGATTGTGTTTGTATCATCAGCAATGTCATATAGTATTAATTCAGTTATCTGAGATATTCATAATTCTGGGTAATGAATGTGTATCACGTGGGGTTATCTAACGCCTTTCGTAACTGAGGGGTCATAACGGTAAGCTACCCGAATATGCACGATTTATGCTGGAATGTATGAATATCAAAATGATACTTTTGTCCGTCTCATATCAGGGATGAGATTATTAATATCCCTGGGCCCCTTGATGCAGAAATAATTGTTATGCCGGCAAATGTGATTATGTGATAATCGCATAATAACGATTATTTACTGATATATCAAGAAAGTGATTAATAGTCAAGGATGACACAGTCCTACGCTTGATATTAATCATTGGATATTAAGTGACGAAAGAATTAATACTAAATGGAATTTATAGGATCACAATTTATCTATATTTATTTCGAATCATAATGTATTGCTATATGCCACTTATGATAGTACCGATTTAGATATGGATCCTACTAGGTCGCTCTGTCTGAAAAATTGAAGAATTAAATAATTATTTATGTGAGACATAATTGGCGACTTTCACGAACAAGAATAAATTAGGTTTAGATGGGACCACCCAATTCGATTGCAATTTAATTAGATTTAATGAGATTAAATCCAAACTATTAATTCGTAATTGGGCCCGAATAATTATTCAAACCCAAAACATTTAAAAGCTTAATTGGGCTTGGAGCCCAAATGAGAAATAGGACAAATATGGCATATTGGGCTTTGAGGCCCAAATGAGATTTTCTCATTTAAGTCGGTCGAGATTGAGGAGAATACTCACGTAATTCTATCTGTTATTTCTCTCCTTCGCGAGAAAGAAACTTTCGACCAAAAATGAGAAAACAAGCTCGCCGTGAATCTCACCAGAAACTTGGGTCTAGCAGCCATTCATTAGCCAGGGAGTGCTCCGGGTAGCGAATCTCATCTATTGGAGGTTTCCGTGATCTTTTCGTGCACGAGTAGTGTTTGAGCTTCACGAGTTTGGTTCGAATTCACTCGGTTCGTCGACTTTCGACCAATACGAGGTAAGTTTGGCTTCCTCTTGCTTCTAGAACTCGAATTAAATTGTTTTGAAGCTCGATTTTGCCTTGGTTCCAGAATTGAAAGTTTCCAAAAAAATTTTGAAATCGAGCAATTAATCCTACACTAGACCCTTCTCCCAGAAAAAAAAAAAAAAAAAATTGGTCATGGTTTGGTTCACATATTTCCCCCATTATCAGACCTAAGGATTTGAATTTGGCACTTGATTTGGGTTAAAACCAACAAACTTCTGGGGTACCTCAGACTTATGTTTGATAAAAAAAAAGACACGACATATGAGTGCAATCATCAATGAATAGTATAAAGTACCAAAAACCATATGCACAGAGATGGGGGCAAGTCCCCACACATCGAAACGAATCAAGGAAAATGCGCTAGATGAACGAGTGTTTGACACATGATAAGAATGTTTATGGCTTTGGGCCAGGATACATGTATCACAATGGTTTAGTGTACTATTCTTAAAGAATTGAGGAAATAAAAGGTTTAAACAACCAGGAGATGGATGTCCTAGTCCTTTGTGCCACAACCACGCCTGCCTATCGACCGTCCCGCGAGCCAGTTGGCCACCTCATCAATATAGTACAAACCACCACGTTCAATAATCGTTCCCGTCCTGATATCCTATAGTAGACAAAGATTGGGATACATTAGCGCAGTACAATTTAATTCCTTGGTCACATGACTGATAAACACCAATTTGCACGAAAGTGCAGGAACATATAAACAATTAGGCAATTTGAGATTTGTTGATAACTCAATAGCACTTGCACCCGGGATATGGGTTAATGCTTCATTAGTTGTCTGAATACACGATATTTTTGGAGTTGACATCCTTAGGGTCATTTGTCATTGTGTCTGTGACCCCACAATCAAATATCTAAGGTTTGGGTTGCAGCATGTTTAAACTTTCAGCAGTACGTGCCATAGCCTCTTTGTCAGCGAAGCATCCGAGTCTGAAAAAACATGGATTGTTGATATTCTGCTCAGACTAGAATTTTTTAATATCCTGGGGCACCTTCTAAATTTTTTTAACATAAGGAACCCAATTGCAGCGACTGAAAATTGTCCAGGGGGCAATATTGAACGACCACAAGACTGCAGGGACGAGGCAACAATTTTTTTTTAAAAGGCCAAATTTTCATTACTAAAAATCTGTACAACCTTCTTACAATAGATAAGAAAGTGTAAAAAAATGAAAACAAAAAAATAGAAAAATCTAGGTCCACTCGCACAAGACTGGTACAGGATGAGATGAGGTGGGGGTATATACAGCAGTGATCAAGTGATATTCAGCTATGCAGGCTGCCATATAATAGCTATAGGGGTCTTTACAGTGCCTAAAACCCAGCTCTGCCTGCACACCGTATAGTATCGTAGTCGCCAGATTGTTGCTAGTCCAATAAGCAAAGACGTAATGACTACAACAGTGATTTGCTAACATTCAACTATGCGGGCAACCATACAAAGTATGACAACAGGAGTCTTTACCGTAGTAGTTGATATTGCTCAGCCTGTTAAGCTTATAGCATCAAAATTGTTTGATTGCTGCACAACCCATCACACCCCACCTTTACAATTTCTATGGTATTTCCCTTCAAATTTCCTTGTTAATAGCAGCTACTATAAGTAGAAACAGAGTTGCAAACTAGAAATTTCCCCCCTTCAAAGAACCAATGAGTATCTCCTTTAGGATACCTTGGCAAGAAGCTAGGGATTTGAAAGGCTTGTACTTGCCAGTTGTTCCTTCTGAAAATATTTACAGCTTAGCTTACTGGACTTCAATAGGATCCCTTAGTGGACTTATAGTAACATGAGGTTATTGGATGCAACATCAGAGAGATGCAGTACAAATGCATTGTTACCGTGTGTCTTAGAGAGTTGTTCATCAAATGAGAAAGCAAGGGAAGATAGGCAACTGAACATTGCAACATTGGTCTAATCCTTCAGCTATTCAGGCTGCCCCCAAAAGTTTGGTGACAACATGAGTCTTTAGTATAAGCCAAAAGTGACTTATACCTCAGCCTGCATACCTTATAACTTCGTGGATATTAGATTGCTGCCAACTTCAAGTTGCACTAGAATTAATATTGTGAACTGAGATGGTGCCATGGTTAACACGCTTCCTTCATGACCTACACTGTACCTCTTTGAAGTAGTAAAAGTGAGACAACACTAGGAATAAATGAAAGTAACATACTCAAAGTTTAAAGAAAGCACTGCACTGATCCAGTCCCATAGCTTATTGAGAGACGGGTTGTTACCAAACAGCAGATATACTCAAAGGCTATCTTGATTATTAGGAGCTAAAAGTAAAGCCATGCTTGTGGATGGAGAAGCCAATTTGCAAAACTAAAAAGGAACAGGTGAGAACATCTACTAGCTCGTAACCACAGCCAAACTGACCTTTGAATGCCATGGAGTAAGAGGTGGCCAGTGATTGTCTTAGATAAGAAATGTGCTATATTCCTAGCCTTCTAGGTGGACCAAACCATGGACAGCCAGATGGAATTTCAGGCATGCACATTGACTCCCTGGGGAGCTACGACAAAGTGCTCCATTAGGTTAGAGGCGGCAATACCTCCAGAGGCCGTATGCATTAGGTCCAGAGCCAAGCGGCAATGTCCAGCCAGAGTTTGCTGGAGAAAGCGCACTCAAAGAAGATATGTGAAACAGGATCATCTTGAGCACGGCAGAGAGGACAGGTAATCTCATGGTTAGCACGAATGATGCCTCTCCTCTTCAGAGGATCTTTAGCGGGAACTGAGAGTTGGATTTGGTGCCAAGCAAAAATACAAACCTTCTTTGGTGCAAAGCTAGCCCAAATGAGTTTAGTGAGTGCACTGTGAGATGGAGGAAAAATATGTTGCGTACCATAAGTGATGGTCTTATACACATCACTGACTTTATAAGATCCCTGATTGAGCTTAAATATGTATTTGTCCATGTGCATTGGCTGTGGAGCAACATCCTGCAGGATCCTGGATAACTCTGCCATATCAGATAGTTCAAAAGGCCTGATGTCCCTCCTCCTCCAGTACCAAGTCCAGTTAGCATTGACCCACTGCCCAGCTTCAGCTACACTAACATCACTGCACAGTTCATTTCTAAATAGCCTTGGAAATCTATCTGCCAAAACAATGTTGTGCAGCCACTTGTCAGACCAAAATTTGATCCTTGATCCATTTCCAAGCTGAAGTATGATGTTGTCAGAGAACCACGAGCTACTCAAGACCTCCTGAAGACTCAACCACCATTCAGATGCATGACCCCTCCCTCTAGGTCTGCCTACTGAGGATTGGTTCACAGGGGAAAGGGGGTGGAGTACTCTGAAACCATCAATGTAGGCATGAGATCTGCCACCATATTTGGATCTCAGGATGGCCGTGGCTAGTGAAGGAACATCATTGAGTATCTGGAGCCCCCATTTTCCCAGCATAGCAGCATTGAAGGAGGCTAGACAACAAATTCCAAGGCCTCCATTAGGCACAGCTATGGTGAGCTTCTCCCAGGATGACATGCACCGTTTGGTCTTGTAAAATGTGCTGCCCCAAAAGAATCTTCTCTGGATTGAGATAAGCTTGTTGATGATGGACTTAGGAGCACAGAAGCACGAAAAGCAATGGGAAGGCAGAGCTGCTAACACAGCATTTAGGAGGGTTAGCTTACCACCAGTGGATAGTCATCTATGCTCCCAGGCAGAAAGAGTCTTGCTATATTTGTCCAGGACAGGTAGCCAAGAGGAAGGTTTCCTCATGCTAGCTCCAACAGGAAGTCCTAAATACTTGAAGGGTGGAACAACTGCCTGATAGTGCAAGAAAGCAGCCATATCTTCCAATGTTTGAGCCTGCACATTAACTCCATATAATTTGCTCTTCCAAAAATTGATTTTCAAGCCAGAGACTAGTTCAAAATTGAGGAGAATGTCTTTAAATGCCAGCACAGAATCCCAATCACCTTGTCCAAAAATAATGGTGTCATCAGCAAACTGCAAGTGAGAAACTTGCACCTTGTTCCTGCCAATGCTCAGACACTTTAGGTATCGTTTGGTAACCGGATAGCGCTTATCCAAAAGTTATCCCGATACAAGGATAAACGAGTGTTAACTTTTATTGTACCACGTTTGGTAGCATTTCATCGAATGTCAGGAAATCTTGTATTCGACGTTTGGTAACCATTCTCATTCGACGGATTGGGTAGAAAATTAGGATAAAAACTCTCCTTTTACCCATTTACCCCTCAAAGGTGGTATAAAAGGGTTTCCAAA
>JAOWBN010248796.1:0-11702 GCA_028565015.1 Pinguicula moranensis | reverse complement strand
CACATATACATTTATAATATCTATTTTTTAGTTAAACGTTTTGATTTATTTATTAAAATATTAATTTACATGTATATTTTCCGCGATATTCTCTATGTTGAGATCTATTGCCGCTCATCTCTCCTCCAAAATCCTCGACACCATTACAACAAAATCCCTGAATTTTTATCCTGCTTCTTCATTCCCAAATTGTTTGCGCACACCCACAACAACTTGGCCCTAATTCTTTGTGTTTTTGACATAGAGGATGACTAATTTGGGCAATTGAAACCAATTGTTGAGCCTATATCCCACGATATTCATTATCGCCTTTAGTAAGATCCAGCTTTGTGCCTGCAGTTCTTCATAGACTTCGTCGGGTGTCTTTCCTTCATATTGGAAGATTACCTTGTTCCGGTAAATCAAAAAATTTCAATTCGCAAGTAGCCATGGCATTCTCCAGCATTTTCTCCTGAGTTTTTTCTATACAATTTTCATGTGCCCTTGATGGTTTACTGTTGGATCATAGTGCATCAGAAACGGTGTATTGAGCCATGCATAGATCCTAATCCAAAATGTATGTGTCCACCCACACACCGTGAATAGATGTTATGATGTTTCTTCCTTTTGATTGCATAGTTTGCATAGTAGACTATTAGTATTTGGTATGACATTTCATAACTGCAGGTTCTTCAATGTTGGGATTCTGTTTTGCAGTAACCGTCAGTTGAAGGGTGTTATTTTGAGTGGACTTGAGTCATCTCATAGAGAATTTAATAGAAGATTCGATGGTAAAATTAGCCCTTTCACTCGGCATCTGGTTTGGTAAGCACTTCTGAATGAATAAACTTCTCTCCCTTCTTGATTCCATATCCACTTATCTTCCCATTGTTGAGGTATATGCTCTGTTAAGTCTTGTTGCAGCCGTGTCAGGTATACAGTCTCGTATATGTATAACGGTCTCCTCCACTGCCATTTACATTTCCATATATCCTCTCATAGTTCAACTTTTGAGTCTATTGTGTGAAATTTGTCATTAGTTACCATGTAGAGCCTTTCATATTTTTCATATAATCTATTTGACCCAAGCACTTATCTTCCTAGAACATAGTATTAGCTCCATTCCCCACCCTCATTAGAAAACAGTTCCGGAGCCACTCTTCCATTTGGATACATCTCACTGTCTCCTTCCACCAAGTTGATGATCTTGCTGGAGATAGTGTTTCTTGTTCTTCCAAGCATATTACTCGTTGAATCCTACCATATTTATATTTAATCAAGTCTGACCAACAGCTATTTTACCCTGTGAGCATCTTCCATCCCCATTTAGCCATAAGTGCTTCATTGAACGATTCCAGTTCTATGACTCCCAAGCCCCCACTTTCTTTTGGTTGGGTGATTTAATTCTATGAGATCCAAGGGATTTTTCTGCTTCCAGCCAGGTGTCCTCCCCATAAGAAGTGCCTTTGCATTTGCACTATTTGTTTCAGAATCTGCTTAGGTGCTCTAAACATAGAAAAGTAGTATACTGGTAGATGTGTTAGAACAACTTTGATCAGGATCAGTCTCCCACCAAAGGATAGATGTTTAGTCTCCCACTATTTCACCCTTGATTGTATTTTATTTATGACAGGCTCCCATAGAGAGAGGCACTGATGATTGCCTCCCAATGGAAATCCTAAGTATTTTGCAGGGAAAGTAGCTAGTTTGCAGTATAGCATTGTAGATATTCTTGTTGCTCTAGCCTATGGTAGGTTAATTGTATATATTGTGCTTTTGTGAAAGTTGACTCTTAGTCTTGATAGAGTTTCCGTCAATTTGAGAATGTGTTCTAGTAGCTATGATGTCTTTATCACTCCCATCCCCAAAGATAATTGTATTATTGACATACTGGAGTAAGGAGAGTCTCTGAGATTCCATAAGAAATCCTGTGTACAGATTCTGCTCTTGTGCTTTCCTGAAAAATAGATTCACTCCTTCTGCTGGTATTAAAAATAAATATGGAGATAGTAGGTCTCTCTGTCTTAGCCCTCTTTGTGGATAAAACTGGTCAGTAGGAGATCCATTGATAAGAATTAAGATTGAAGCAAAGCTAATGCATGCCTTAATCCACCTTATGTATTTAAGGGAGAATCCCATCATCTCCATCATAGTTAGCAGGTAAGACCAGTTTATAGAGTCAAAAACTTTGTGAAAGTCTACTTTTAAAAGTGTGCATTTAGCTCTTATCTTCTTAGGTAGATATATAGCCTCATTTGCACAAAGCATACTGTCACCAATGTAGCGTCCCTTTATGAATCCAGATTGAGCGTTTGAAATAATAGATGGTACCATTTTTGCTCATTCTGATTGATAGCAGTTTTGCCATAACCTTATAGGCACAGTTAATAAGAGAGATAAGTCGATAATCCCATGGAGTTGAGCACATCACTGCATATGTTATTTCTTCCTCAGTAAACTCAGCTATTAAGTATGCGTTTTCATATTCAAATATCCTTTGTTCTATACTGAAATTTGTAGGAATAGTTCCATGGTTTGCATCAAGTTTGAACAAGTTATCAAAGTAGCTATGAAAACCTTTCTTGACATCCTGTACTTCGTCTACCCACCCTCCTTCAATACTTAGTCCCTGTATTCTAGCTTTTCTCCTATTCATGTTTACATATCTATGAAAATATGCAGAGTTAGTATCTCCTTATTTTAGCTACTTGTTCTTTGATTGTTGATAGGTCATAGCAGACTGTTGTTTGAGGAATGTTTGTAATTTCTGTCATGAATCATTTCTCTCTACAGATTACTCATTTTTCAGAGCTTTGGAGTGAGTAAGGCTGTCCAAGTTGGCTATCTTTTCTTTCAATATCTTTATCATAACATTCACATAGCCAAAAACCTTTGTATTCCGTTTCTTTAAGCTGCTCTTTAGAGCTTTTAACTTTTCCTTCAAAATGTTGCCTTTAGACCCTTAGTATGTCATTCTTTCCCATTGAAATTCTACTAGCTGTACAAGGCTGTTTTCCTTCAGCCATATATCATACACTTTGAAGGGGATGGGTCCCCAATTCTTTTGAATTTCTAAAAATAGAAAGGGGCAATGGTCTAAGGCTATTTTTGGGAGTGCATGCTACTGCATATTTGGCCAAGCTTGGGACCATGTATCATTGATTAATATTTTGTCGAATCTGCTTCCCACTCTAGCGTCAGGGGTAGACCAGGTGTATTTTGTTCCTACTAATGGCAAATCAATTAATTGTGCATTTGAAATAAAAGTTACAAAAGCATTGATTTCGCTGATATGCACTGCAGTTGTTTCTAGTTTCTCAGTCTGACTCAAGACTGAGTTGAAGTCACCGAGCACACAATAATGAGATGGTTGAATTGTCTATAATTTGTCATGGATTCCTTCCCGTAATTTTTTCCTTAAGTTAAAAGGACAAGGTGAGTATACACACACTATGCAGAGTGTTTATGAGGTAGACAACCACTCTCCTTCTATCCCTAAGGCTCCTTGAAGCTCCCAGATTCTATGTAGTTTTTAAACTTTCAGGTTTCCAACTGCATAGTATTCCTCCAGAATTTCCAATTGAAGATTGATATCGCATGCCCTACTGCTTTGACCCCCGAATTAGATTGAGTAGGTGTGGGTTTATTTCTTCCATGTTAGTTTCCTGTAATCTGATCAGATCAATCCTGTGCTTTATTATTATGTTCCTTACATTTGTATGCTTATGTCTCATTCCTAACCCCCTAATATTATAGGAGAGCACCCGCACTAAAGTGGCCTTGTATCTCCAATGATGACATCCATATTATCATCTACCATTACATTGTTGTTGTTCTGAGCCAAGAATAAGCTTTGGTCTCGGTTTTCCATATTTGAGAAATTTTTCAATAGGTATGCTTCTCTGTTAAGTGTGTTGATGCCTAACTGTTTGCTAAAGTTGAGCACTTCGTAAGCAACCCCATTTATATTTACCACATTCAATGGTTTAAGCTCTAAGTTAGTTGTGTGGGGTTATTGTTCAAACAGTTTTGATGTTACCTGGTTTTAATCTCTTGCCTTGTTTGTTGAAACTTATCAGCTCTTGTCCTTGAAGGTGAAACATTTACTGTGGCAATATTTTTAGATTCCCCTTGCATATCTATCTGAGTTCAATTTTCCATAGGTATAATATTCACTCTGTATCTTGGGCTCTGGATTATCTGAGGACTGTTCTGATGAATATTGGAGGATGAATTCACATCATTAGAGTGTGAGTAAGTAGGTCTCTGTAATGGTGGGAATTCTGCTATGTATCCTGATGTCTCATGCACTTCTTCTATTGTTGGACAATTTTTTCTTCCTCCACCCCATCACCACCTTACTAGAATTTTGAGTTGGAATGTGGTCTTTCGGGATTTGATCTGAACATTCTAGCCATTCTGTGTATCTGCCTTTGAAGTTTTTCTCTTTCCCTTTCCAGGTGGCCTCTGGTAAGTGTCTCTCAACAGTGACCTTGTCATCTCTATCTTCAGCAATGTAGATAGGGTATATCCTTGCATCCACTTGTATATTTGTGTAGGTGTAGATTCTGCTTGAAATCCATGTGCGTAGGAGTACTCTTCCTGACCTAAATCTGTTTTGTGGAATTGAATTCATTTCCACCAGTAGGAATTTACCTAGTTTTCTTGTTATCCATCTATAAAATCGATTTCCTCGGCACTCTATTGGGATCCCTTCAACTGTTACCCAACATGTTATTTCTGCACATTCTGGTGCATCTCCTATATTTTATGGCCTTACTCGTTTTATACTCTGTGCAATAGTTGGATTGAATTCATATAAGAAGTTTTTTATCCTAAACCCTAAACATCTTGAAGTAGAATGAGAAAATGATTCCATGTAGGTAGAGGAGCTATGGAGATGTCCTTTTATCTAGCATCTGCCAGGGTAGCCTCTAGTTGATTTAATTCTTTGCCTTCAAGGAGCTCAAAGAGAGCCACACAATTTAACTAGCTCAACTCATCTTTGGTAGGTCTGAAGCATTCCAACACCTCTCCCTTCATATGTTTTAAATTAGTAGCCTTTTGTCTTTGCATTACTTGTGTTTCAGGCTGGCTGTAGCTCCTTGGTGTAATAGTACTCTGTACTATTTTTATATGTTCCTGTTCTCTGGAGTTACCTTGCATAACGGACCTTCAGCTTGATTTTTTTTATCCAGATTCCACTAAGTAGCATTGTAAAATCGTAATCCGGAGCCTTGAATGTTGCAAAGCCATAGCGTCTTCGTACTTTGTTCATTTTCTGAGGAATGTATACATCGGTGCATTTACCATGCTACCAGAAAATTCTGCACATATCCACAGAGGTATACTCCTCAAGGAAATTTATAAGTATAAGACTACTGCCCCTTCTCTGAGCTTTTGGATTCTGTAGGTTTTATTTTCCTTCCATTGGTTTTGCCATGCTTCGGCTTCACGTTGTCTCCTTTGTTCTGGTCGCTGTATTTTTTGCACTTCCTTTGCTCTTCTCACCAATTTTGTAGGAATGTGAGAATCTGCCGTGCTAATGTCAGAAGATGGTTCCTTGTCCCTGTCCACCAAGTTTCTAGTTGTTCATAGATGCAGGTGACCAAGAGTAAGAAGGATTATGATAGAAGATTGAGCCATTTAGATGTTGAGTAGTATTGATGGACAATCCTTCCATGCGTGAAGATTACATGGGATGCAGTGTAGCCGTTGTAGTTTGCTCTTTCCGGTGAATCTAGCTTTTCCCTAACACAAGGCCCCTCAAACTTGACTCTCACACACTTTATGCCAACATACCCAAGTAATCGAATTACGCGTTGCACCCTTATCACCCCACAAGAAGCTTCTCTGCAAACTTATCGGTTTCTAAATAATAGCTATGGTAGAGATGGGTGGTTCGATTTCCGCCAACCAAACCACCGAAAAGTTCTGGTGGCACTTGGCAAAAAAATGCCAACCGCAACCGAACAGTCTCTGACTAATTTTGTCCTAATTTCCTCTGATTTGCGGTTTGATTGTTAGTTTCTACCAGTTCAGTTGCCGATTTTAATTCTCACGATTTTCGCCGGTTTCAAGCCGATTTTTGCTAGTTTCAGGGCGATTTTGGCCGATTTAGGAGAATTGTTTTTAAAAAAATTTGCCGATTGCCAAAAACAAAAATGACCAACCATGACCGGACCGTATGACCTCCGATCATGGCTTCCGGCGGTTGCCCGATCACCGGTCGGTCAAACTACTGGAAACTTTTGGTCTGGAAATTGCCGGTCAGCCGATTACTTGTAGGAAATGCCCATGTCTAGCTACGGGTACTAGATGCAAAGACCTCGCGCCTGTAGCTTTAAGTAAAACCAATCTTCCTCCAATATACAAGAAACAATTCTCCCACAAACTTAAACCACTTTTGCATCGCTGTTATAAACAAATTCCAGGATGAATGCCACTCTGGTCGCTCCTACTCGCAGCCCCAAATATTGAAAGGGCAACAACCAATATTACAGTTTAACTTCTGCGTGTACACAACCATACGAGACTCATCAACATTTAATTTTATCAAGTTGCTTTTATTAAAATTTACCTTATGCCATGATGCAATCTTGAATAGCCTCAAGATAACTTTAACGTATGCAAATTCTGGTCTGATGCATCCTCAAAAATCATTGGGTCATCAGTAATTCATAAATATGAGATCTGAAATCCTGTTGATCCGAGATGTACCCCACAAAAATAGACCACTTGAACGGTCATGTCCATCAATAGAGACATTCTTTATGCCACCAATAGAAACAAAAAGTGTGATAAATGATCACCTTGTCGCAACCCCTGTTTCAACAAAAATAGCCCAGTCGAACTGCCATTCAACAAAACCAAAGCAGAGGATGTCGAGATGCACTTCAAGATCCATCAATGCCATGTAAGACTGAAGCCCATAAGCTCCATCATATATAAAAAGAAACTCCAAATTCACCGAGTCGTATGCCTTTGCAAAATCAACCTTGAATAAGCAACATCGCCTTCTTCTAAATTTACCGCATCAACTACCTAATTCACAATTAAGACTCCATCTAAAATTTGACACCCAACTATAAATATTGTTTGGTATTTTGATAACAACTTATCCATAAAAACACACAATATTCATATCAGAAACTTAGAAAAAATTTATAAATTGCCTCGATGAGTGCAATCGGTTGAAACTCCTCTAGCCTTGTAGGATTCGTAACTTTGTATATGAGCACAACATTTGTACAGTTCAACCCCTTAGCAACTTTGCACTTCGCTGAAACTTGTTCACAAAAGTAATGAAATCCTCATTAAAAATAGGTAAGCCGTGCTGCACAAATTTTAGATTCAATTCATAAAGTCACAGACTTTTCATCCAATGCATGCCATTACACATCGAGTGACCTCCTCCTCCATAAATGGTATATATAAATTTTGATTCCCCTCATCTGTCGAAACCGCCTGAGGTGCAATGTTCAAGTCCAACAGTTTCTCTTCATTCCCTGCGAAGTGTTTCTAAAAATAAGTTGTGACCCTTGATTTAAGATGTGATACATCATCGAACCATTCTTCATCAATATGTAATCCTTGAATGCCAGAAGTGCCCTGCCCTGACATTTTTTTATAAGCCAAATTTCATTAAATAAAAACAAAGTATGTACAAAGAAATGGGTAAAACAAAGAAAATACAATGCCTACTATTGTCCCTGTTTGGGATCTACTAAACCCTAAACCCCACCGTGACTTTACCTTAGTGTGAAAGTAGAGCGTATTTGAATCACCTTCTCGAATCCAACGACTCCTTGCATTTCAGGCTAAAATTGACTCCTAGATTTAAGTTTGCTTTGCATCTCATACCACACTGTGCTATGCGACAATTGAGTTTGAACCTCCGTGTCTAAAGAGTTTGCACGATACCATTGTTTGATTTTCCCTCGAACGTCTAAAATCTTCTCCAGTAATACATAACCACATTGTCCATACACCGTCACATTCGACCACTCCTTTGTTAAAATGAGAATTGGGTGAAAGAATTCTTTCTATTTCCTATTGTGTATTTACAATCACATCTAGGGTACATATTTATAGACATTTTTGTAAAACTAATCTAGTGAATTAAGGGGAGGTTTGACCGTGTAATAAGGAAAGGTTTCCTAATACATGAATAAGTCAAGTCCTCCCGTAAACTAGGACACCTACGTTCCCCCTCAAGTTGAATTGTAGTGTCATTAATTCCTAACTTGCTCAATAAGAAGGCTTGACTCAAAACTGTTTTAGCTAATTGGTCTTCTAACGAACAGCTAATTGGTCTTCTGAACGAACAAATGACAGACTGATGATTGCATCTTCGAGTTTTTCTTTGATAAAATATTTGTCTACCTCCACATGTTTGATTCGGTTATGTTGTACTGGATTTTCTAAGATGCTAATTGTAGCTCTGCTATCACACCTTAGCTGGCATACATTTTGTATGGGGTAACCAATCTCTGCCAACAGCTTCCTCAACCAAAGGATTTTGGATAATCCCCTGGATATTCTTTGGAATTTTGCTTTAGCGCTTGAAAGGCTTACCACTTTCTATTACTTACTCTTCTAGGTTACGAGGTTTCCTCTTACTGGCATAAAGTAACTAGCAATTGACTTTTGATCAACGGATTACCTGCCCAGTTGGCATCAATATAACCTTGTATCTATAGGTGGCATTTCTCGTGAGCTGGATTTTTCTTCTTGGTGAGCCTTTTAAATATCAAACTACTCTGAGTGCAGTTTTCATATGTTCTACCTGAGGATTGTGCATGAATTGACTAATGACTCCCACTGCGTATGCTATGTCTAGTCTGGTGTGAGCTAAATAGATTAGTTTTTCCACCAATCGTTGATATCTTTCTTTGTCAACTGATAATGCCCCTTCTATGATCTTCAGCTTGTGGTTAGTTGGGGTCGGTGTATCAGTAGGCTTGTAGTCTATAAGGTCTGTTTTTGCCAAGAGGTCCATTACATACTTTATTTGTGAGACAAAAATTCTAGCTTTTGTCCTTAGAACCTCAATACCAAGGAAATAATTCAGGTCGCCTAGATATTTCATCTCAAATTCTTTGAACAAATTTTTTCAGAGTTCTGCTATCTCCTCCTTATTGCTTATTGTCATTATCATATTATCAACATGAATAATCAGGCAAGTTACCAGTTCCCCTTGTTTCTTCAGGAACAAGGTGTGATCGGAGTTGCTCTGCCTGTATCCATATCGCTTCATTGCAGAGGTGAATCATCCAAACCAAGCCTAGGGTGACTGCTTTATTCCGTACAAGGCCTTCTTTAACCTACATACCTCGCCGTTTGGGAACCTGCTAGAGAATCCTGGTAGGGTTACCATATATACTTCTTCCTTGAGTTGGCCATGTAGGAATGCATTTTTCACATCAAATTGGTGTAGTGGCTAGTCTAAGTTCGCAGCAATAGAGACTATCACTCAAATAGTATCAATCTTTGCGACGGGAGAGTAATCAATCCTATATGTTTGAGTGTATCCTTTTACTACTTATCGTGCCTTGTATCGCTCCAGTATACATTCTACTTTGTGTTTTATTGTAAATACCCATTTGCATACTATTGGTCTCTTTCCTGGTGGGATCCTGCACTTTTCCCACATATCATTCTTTTCCAGAGCACTCATTTCTTCCTCCATTGTTTGTTGCTATTCCTCGCTTTGTTGGGCCTCTTGAACATCTTTTGGTATGACAACTGAGATAATACTCCCCCTTAACAGGTTGTCCATTGGGTACTGGGATACACGTGGTTCTAGAATGTATCGCTTTGGGGGAACCCCTCGAGTGCTTCTAGGGGGTAACACAAACCATCCCTGTGTTTGGGTTGGTTCTGAAGCTATAGGTTCAAGAGAAGGGTAGACCATATCAGAAGTAATTTTATTGATAGATTCAGACTTGGAGTGACTTACCTTAGGATTATTGAACAAGGAGGGTAGCATTGACGCGAGTGTTGGTGCAAGGTCATGTACTATGTTTTTTGGGGTAGGATGAGGGGTAACTCCAGTTGTCTTTGGGTGGCTGACTGGGCTGAGTAGTCAATGCAGTGAATCCTCCATATTATTCTCCCCCTAATCGTTGGATTGGGTTGTATAAAAGTACTCATTTTTAAATAAATCACAATCCATGGTTGTGTACATGCATCGGTTGATTGGGTTAAAGCATTGGCAACCCTTTTTATTGATCTCATATCCCCCGAATACACATTTGACCATGCATGGGTTGATTTTAGTGCTGTCAATTCGAGGAGTGTGGACAAAATGGGTTAGTGTCAATATGGAAGGAATCGTGGTATGTTGGGATATTGTTTAGAGTCGAGTTTGTAGTTGGAGGATTTTTGTTGGTAATGTTAAGAAGGTAGGCTGATGTGGCCACCGCTTTTGACCCAAAACTTTAAGGGACTTTGGAGTCTAGCATTAAGGCTTTGGTAATTTCAAGGTAATGCGATTCTTGCGATCAAACACCCCATTTTTCTATGGTGTGTATGAACAAGTGATTTGATGGATAAGGCCCTTTTGTAGTGAGAAGTTGGTCATGGACTGGTTATTGTACTCTCTTTTACAATATCCAAACGAAGGACATGGATTTTCTTGTGGGACTAGGTTTCAACCATACATAGAAGGCCACAAATTTTTGGAAAACCTAAGATTTACATTTTGAAAAATAAATTCATGTTATCCTAGTGCAATCATCAATAAAGAGTATAAAATAACAATAAGGACTATTTTTGGAGTATGGAGCAGGGCCCCATACATCAGAATGAATGAGTGAGAAAATAGTCTCGGTGCGAGTATTATTCAAAGAGTTTTACTTGATATGATTTTTCGTGAGAAAACAAATCAAGAAAAATGCTTATTTTGCATAAAGAATTGAGGAAATTAGAGTTTCAAATAACCAGTGGATGGATGCTCTAGGCGCGATGCCACAGCTAGATTTGCCAATTAATCATCCCATTGGCCAGTATCTCAGTACCTTGTGGAGCCACCTCGTCAACATAGTTAAATTTCCCGCGTTCAGTGTCATGCACAATGATCGCCTTTGTCCGAATATCTTATAATAAGCAAAAAGTAGGGTACATGAGAGCAGTACAATTCAACTCTTTAGTGACATGGCTAATAGATAATAATTTGCATGATAGTAACGGAACATATAAACAATTAGGGAGTTTGAAAGTTGGAGAAATCTCAATTGTGTTGGCACCAGTGACAGGTATCATGCCCCCATTAGCTGTTTGAATCTGAGTCTTGCAAGGGATGGTTGTGGTGAGGAAATCAACTTAATTGTTAGTTATAGTGTCGGTTGCTCCACAATCGAAGAGCTAAGGCTTGGGGACTGGTCCATTGAGACTTGATCTACACATGCAACCGCTCGGGTGCGATCAAAGCATCCCGGGGCAAGGAATTGAGGATTCAAAATCTGTGGTGAGCTTGAAGATTTTTTTGGGTTGGAGAGGTATTTTTGGTAGCTTTTGGAAATTTATGGGTGTTTTTGGGCATGTTTGGAATAAGTTGGGGGTATTTTTGGATTTTTACGGGTTGTATTAGAGGTGTTTTGAAAGGTGAGGGTGTTTTCAGGATTTGGAGTTTTTTTGGGGATGTTTTTTTTTTGATAAGTAATAAGGATAACAGAGACCCAGACCACAGTATCGGGGTATCCTTTGGGCCCAGGGGCCCG
>JAOWBN010248785.1:0-11703 GCA_028565015.1 Pinguicula moranensis | reverse complement strand
TACGCTTGATATTAATCATTGGATATTAAGTGACGAAAGATTTAATACTAAATGGGATTTATAGGATCACGATATGTTTATATTAAATCGGTTCATAATGTGTTGCTAGATAGCGCTTATGATAGTACCGATTTAGATATGGATTCTATCAGGTCTCTCTATCTGGTGAACTGAAGAAATAATAATTAATTATGTGTGACATAATTGGTGAACTTTATGGACGAGAATTAATTGGGTTTTGATGAGACCACCCAATTCAATTGCAATTTAATTGGATTTAATGAGATTAAATTCAAATAATTATTTTGTAATTTGGCTCGAATTAAATTCGAGCCCAAACGAGAATTAAATTAATTGGGCTTTGAGCCCAATTGAGAATTAAGTGAGATTTAATTCACTTGGGCCCAAAGCCCAAGTAAATGGGATATATTTCCCATTCGGTCGAGAGAAGAAACATACGACTTTCGCGACTTCGTTGTTCTTCGTCTTCTTTGTCGCGAAAATGAGAAACTCGACCGGAAAACTTTTCTTCTTGCCGGATTTTTGCCAGAACCGAGTCTAGCAGCTCCTTCTCTTCATCAGGGAGTGCTCTGGGTAGAGACCTTCTCTTTGGGGGTTCTGTGGTTCACGGTTCTTTGATCGGTTGTCCTCACGGTTTTGGATTTTCCTGCGTGTTCATCAACTCCGACGACTACAAGGTTAGTACGGCTTTCCCTGAACATCTAGTACACGAATTAAAGCATGTTTGGGTCGCGATTTCACGTTTGGTTCGAAGTTGAAAATCTTCAAAATTTTAGAAATCGGCCCGTGTGATCTTTCACCCCCTTCTATTGTCTCAACCAGGCAGGTTCCATTGGTTCTGGCCTCGGCTACCCGGTATGGGCCTTCCCAATTTAGCTCTAGCTTTCCTGTGCATTTCATATTTTTGGAGCAATAGGTCTCCATTTTCAAAGCTTCGAGGCCTTACATTTTTGCCATAGGCTTGCTTAGTCGCATTTGGATACCTAGGAATGTTGCCTTTGGCTCACGCCCTCTTCTCCTCGAGCCTCTAGAGCTGCAAGTAACTCCCTATTTCCTTCTTCCTCGTAATTTTGGACACAGAGTATGGACGTGAGCTCAATGGGGGACACAACCTCGAATACATAAATGAGGATGAACAGAGTTTCCCTCCTTGTTGTTCGGCAAGTCGTCTGATAACTCCAGAGTACCCGAGGTAGTCCTTTTGCTGGTCAACGATGGTCATATTGGTGACCTCTGTCTGCATGTTAGCCTGGGGTTGTTTTTTCGAGGTGATGTTCTGCTTTATTCCTAAGTCCTTGCATGAGCCATGTTTCCTCCTCCCTTGAAATTGCATGCCATTATCGGATACCAGGGTAAGGGGTACCCTCAATCGGCACACTATGCTTTTCCAGAGGAACCTTATGACTTTGGCTTTAGAAATACACAAAATAACTTTTGGTTCCACCCACTTGCTGAAAAATTCCACGACCACAATTATGAACTTCTTCTCCCCGTTGGTTTTCGTCTAAGAACCTACGATGTCAATTCCCCACTAATCGAATGGGCATAAAATGGGGATGCTCCTCTTAGGGGTGGATGGATGCCACAGGTTCTCAAAGGTATGCCACCAATAGCACTTTTTGACGTACTCCTCGACATCTTCCTTTGTGGTAGGGCGGAAATAACCCAATCTGGTGGACAAGAACTCACCATTCACAGTTCCTAAAGAACGAGTTCGACAGTTTTTCACTCAATGCATCTTAAGTAGGTTCATTTCCAATTTTTATTATACATGTCTCCGTTGATCCAAGCAAACCTATTAGCACTGGTTATGAGGTGATGCTGCTCTTTGCCCTTGGGGGGAAGCACCCCATGGAGGAGGAAATATATAAGGGGTATCTTCTAGGTTTCTCGTGCGGGTTCATTTTCAATGAAGTTGATCATCAGGGTAAGGTTGATGGTTGAGCCGCATAGGATTTGGATATCCAGTGTTTTCATGTCCTAGTCCCTTATCCTTCCACACAGATCCTATTTGAGCGAGTAGGTCGGCCTGGGAATTTTCTTCCCAGGAAATCTGCTTAAGCTTGAAATTAGCAAACTTCTTACTCTTTGAGTTATTGGAGGTAGATCAATAGTGTGGACTCATTTGCCTCAAAGGTACTTTGAAAGTGTCTCTAACCAACAGTCAATCGACATGTATCATGAGCCATTGTATACCTAAGGAGTGGGTTAACCGAATTCCTTGTATCAAGGTCTCATACTAAGCCGCATTGTTAATGACAGGAAAATTCTAGGTAGAGGTCGAAGGCGTACTGCAATCCGGTGGAGTTACTAAGAACGACTCCATCTCCTCTATGACTACTTACAAAGGATCCATCAGAGTGCATGATCTATACCTTGAAGTCTTCTTCTTATTGGGTGCTTTTAGCAACAAAGCCCACTAATACCTATTTTTTGAGTGTTGTCCGAGGTTTGTAATGTACATTGTTCTCTGGCTTAGCTCGATTGCCCATTTTATTAGCCGCCTCGAGGTGTCAGATCTTGTTAGTATTTACATGAGGGGCTGGTTGGTGATGACTTGAATAGTATATGCCTTAAAGTAGTGCCAAAGTTTGTGGGAAGCGGTTATCAGGGCCAATGCCCATTTCTTGATGGTAGTGTAACGCCGCTCGGGCCATTGGAGCAATTGGCTAACATAAAACACCGGTCGCTAGGTTTTTTCCACTTTAAAGATCAGGGCTGAGCTAACTGTGTCCATGGAAACTTAGAGGTAGAGTAGAAACTCCTTACAATTTTTCGAGGCGATGAGAACTACAATCTCTTGAAAGGCACTCTTCCAATTGTCTGAAGGCTTCTTCACAACTTTTATCCTAATCACACTTTCCTCCTTTTTTCAATAGCTTGAAGAAGGTTAATGCCGTATCTCCGGTAGGGGTGAGCAAAAAAACCATATGTTTCAGTTTTTATCGAAACTGACCCGATACCTACAGATACCATTGTCGCAATAAAATCCAATAACATCACATTATCTCGAGCAATATCCCACAAATCCGATATAGGAGCACCAGGGGTCTTAAAGCGTAGAGTATGGGCCGCATCATCCTCAGAGAGTATGCTTTGAAAGTAATCTACTGCCCTTGAAAGGTTCAAAACCTTGTCTGTAATCAAAATACAATCAAAGAGAGTAATTTACAAGATGGGCACCCTAGCAACCTTATGTCGTGTCATGGCATGAAAGAAGGCAGTGCTACGATCCCTCTTCCTTTAGCCATTTTACTCTACTCTATTGCTTCCATAGAATTTCCTCTTGTTGTAAGCTAAGGTCATAATCTTGACGAAGTTTATCAAGATCATCATACAGATACTAGAGACGGGCAAAATGGCCAGTGGCCCGGACCCAGCCTGTGAAAAGAACGACGGGTCGGCGGGCCAACAACCCGCAAGGTTGAAGGGTCGTGCCCGAGTCGCAAAACCGCTCTGAACCCGCCGCGCAAGCGGGTCGGACACGAAAAATAAAAAAAATGAAATATTTGAATCCAAAATTTAAAAAAAGAAAAGAAATAAAATTAAAATATTTTGGAAATTTTTTTTGAACCAAAATGACAATTGACAAAATCACAAAACTTGTCTAATTTGTTTTTTAAAAAATTCGAAAAATACTATTAAAATTCAATTTAAAAAAAAATCGAAGAACAACGTGCGACCCGTATTTCCAAAACACAGATTTAAAATTAAAAAAATAATAAAAAAAATTAAAATTAAAATTACCCGGCGGGTAGCAAGTGGTCCGCTAGGCCCAACAGCCCAAATCATTAGAATTTAAAAAAAAACATGGCGGGCGGCCAGTGTCCTGCGGCCCAGTAAGTCTCGTACCGCCAAAATACAAATTTTGAATTTAGAAATATAAAAATAAAAAATAAAATCAAAATACAATTTTTTGGGCGGCACGTGGCCCGTCGGGCTTTACGTGGCCCGCCGTGCCTAACGGCTAGAATTTAAAAATAATAATAATTGTAAATTCAAATTTCACGGCTATAAATAAACATGTTCGGGTTCATTTTTTTACACACGAAACTTTGCTATCTCTTGATTCTTATTCTCTAGTCTTACAAGCATTCTATTTTGCAATTACATTTCGGTTCATTTTCTTTCGCATTTTTCGTATTCTATTCGTTTTATAATCTACTAATGGCGAAGAGAATTATTACTTTTCAACACGATTTTGACACTGATATTGTTTTAATAATTTGCTCGAGATGAATTTTGATTTGTTTGGTTCGAGCACACCACTGGGTTTCGATGCGGAGGAGGCGGTAACACTATCGTCAACAATGGTTCGTAATAGCCGTGCACGATCACCCAGTGTAGAAGATTTAAAATTCTTATGCGATGCTACTTTTCATGGTCGATTTTTTTCATATTCATTGTATGTGTCATGTTATTAATTTATGCATACAAGATGCTCTTAAAACTATAGATTTAAGTGTTAACCCAATTAGACGTACTATGAAAAGTTTGTTGAATAAACCTAGGGTACTAAAAGATTGGTTCAAATTTTGAAAAAAAATAATATTAGACCAATAAAAATTTATTTAGACGTATTTACCCGGTGGAACTCCATCTATACTTTATTTCAACAAATCGTACCTTATAAAGAACTATTGGTACCAAAATATATATCTAAATACTAGTGATTGGTTAGTGTGTGAAAAACTCCTAGAATTATTAAAATATTTTAATGAATTATATTAAATGAATTATATGAAGAGTATCAAACCAGATTTGATATTTATGTGCAAACCCGTAAGAGTGAGAGTGCCTCAAGTAGTGGTGCGTCTAGAACAACAATGCTATGAAGGATGGAAAATATAATAAAATCTCTATCGAAATGCCCTAGGTCCTCGTCGAATTCCACTAACATGGAACTTGATACTTATCTAATGACTACCTTTGAGATTGCGCAAACAGGTGATGACCATGGCTCATACTGGGATTTCGACATTCTTTTTTGGTGGAAGAGCAAAGCCAAAGATTTTTTGATTTTATCGATGATTGCAAAGGAACTTCTAGAATGTCCGATTTCTAAAGTGGTCATCGAACAAGTCTTTAGCAAGGGGGGCTATATTTTAGAAAACCGGCGTTTAAACTTTCATTCGCTCAACTTAGAATATCAAGCATGCCTGAATGATCGGATAGCTGCTTCGCGTAGAACACAAGAACATGTAAAAAAAGACGAAGAATTTGCATTCAATATCAGGGATCCGGATACGGCATCGGTGAACAGCACGATTCCAAATAACGATGAGTAGAATGCCGTCGATTCTCCATTAGGTGAGCAAGGTAAGAGAACTACGTGGGTTTTGTTTCATTTATGTATACAAAAATAAATAATATGTAGGCAACTTAACTATAAATGTTAACATTTATAGTTAAGCCCAAGCCCTCTTATATTATATTTATAGTTTATATAAAGTTAAAAAAGTTTATAATTTATAAAGTTTATTCAATTTATAAAACCATTATTTATTAAAAATTTATCAGATTGGTTTTCACATATGTGGTGTGATTTTTTGTTTTCTTGTTCATAATCATGTAATAAACCAGCTCTGGGGTATGCCGCATGTATTTGTAACATCATTTTTTTGTAGGTTGAAAATAAAAACCGAAAAAATTATTATACAAGTCTATATAAACTTACTTATGAAAAAAAGTCTATATAAACTTATAAACTTTAAATTTATAAAACCGGAACTTATAAACTCTAACACAAATAATTTTTATACAATTTTTTTTGGAAATATTATTTTTTAGCATACGAAAAAAAAATATTTCAAAATAAAAAATAATTAAAACAAATCGGAGGGCCAAACTGGCGGTTCAACCATGTCGGAACCGGCAAAAAATTAGAGGTTGGCACGGAGGGCGGGCCGGTTAACTAGCCCCCAAGGGCCAAGGGCCCGGGTCCAATTTTTTGGGACTCAGGAACAGCGGGTTGGGGCGGGCGACTTGGCCCACCCGTCTCTAACAGAGACTGGTCACCAGAGAATCACGAAACACACTAATGTACTTCCGAGATGGAGTGACTTTGGATTTTATCTTTTCTTTTCTAGATTATCTTATTTACAATTTAAGTATAGCAATTTACACCCAAGATAATATCTAAATAGAGATGCAGTAATAGTAAATGGACAAATAAATGATACCACACATGATTTGTAGGTGGTTCGGTGAATCAGGCCTACTTCTACCCCCAAAGGCTTTACCCCATTGGGATTCTTTCTCCAATCCTTGAGAAATGTTAATAGCTTTCGAGTGCTAACCAAACCGTTACAACGAGCTTGCTCACGACCTCAACCACTAGTTTTCGTGTGCTAGATCAACCGATCATCAAACTTCACTCTGAGCTTGAATACTATTTTGCGGATGCTAGTCGGCCGTAGCCGAGCGTCTTCCTATGTTCAACCACTTAAATGTGACTCACACTTAATGTCTCTATTTACAAAAACCCAATAAAGGATCTCCAACACTAGAAAAGACGTAGGATATACAAAATGAGCAATGATGAGCCAATTTTATACCTATTTAATGCAGATTATTTTGCTCAAATTTGGCTCAATATTGATAGGGGGGATACACTTTTAATGCCACTTTTTTTTTGTAGTTACAGGTCATTTAATGCCTTTTGGGAGAAAATGAGGGAAAAAGATCCTAAAAGTCCCATAAATCCAAGAATTCGATTTCAAGGTCGTGGTCCCAAATCTACAAGTCGCAAGCCTAGTATGGACGCCACATATCTAATTTTGGCAAGAAACTGCAAATAAAGCGTAGAATGACTATTTTGCCCTCACATACGGGAAAATATCTTATTCAAAACTTTCAAAGGAAGCTAACTCACTCAAAGCTTTCCGAAGAAGTTATCTCCCACAAGCTTTCCGACGAAACTAACTTACACAATCTCACGAGAGCTAGGAGACTTCAACCATTCTGGATATTTTCCCCTGGAATCATGTATCAATTCTTTCCATCAGTCTGAAGGAGAACAATTCTGGGGACGTTTTCCCCCTGAAATCATGGATCAATTTTTTTATATCATTCTAAGAGGAAAAACGATTCTAGGAGGATTCCTTTTTGGAATCCGGGACACAAAGCAACAACTTGGAGAGGAGCCATGGAGAATAAGGAGGAGCTCTGTCGACTCCCTATTCATCAAGGGGGTTTCTTGCCTCTATAAACTCAACTTTTATTTATCTTTTTGTATGGCTTGAACCTTAATTTAGGACATGATGTAGCCTCTTGTAAATTTAGTTGTGGACTTCGAATGTCTTAAGCAATGGGCTACAACTCTTGTCTATTAGATCAATGTAACGCTTGTTAACTTAGTTGCGATTTTTTAATGTTTAGTTCTTTGGAATTGTTGTTGTTGCTGTTTGATTTTATTGTGCTTTTCCCTAACTTGCATGTGCCTAGCTAACACTTGCACGTTCACTAAGCGTGGTGGGAGGTCGAGAGACACAAACCATGCTATAAATGGTAAAATCAACGGTAATCACCATAGCATGAGAATGCTTATGAGGTTATTGCTACCGTGTGTGAATTTTCTAAACTCAAAGCCTTCGGTGTATTCCAGTGTGACATCGAGAGATGCATGTTTATATACTGTAATAAGGATGCTCGAGCTCGAGATAAACTTGTGTCTAAGAGAGGAAAATTCGGTAGATAACAAGAAAACTGATCTGAAGAGTAATCATAGAAATAAACCTTCTAAGGTCACTAGATGATGAAGTCACTAGCCATAAATCTTCTATCCAAGTATTGTTTGCACGCGTACCCTATTTTTTAGTTTTTTATTTTAGTCTTATTCGTATTTTATTTGTAGGTTAGTATTTGCCCCTTTGTTTTTTAGTCCAAATTGCATAGAACTCACTAATTTTGGTGATTATCATATACAATCCTCATGGTTCGATATCGTTGTCATCATTATATTACTTGTGCGACTTGTATACTTGCAAGTAGCGAATACTACAAGTGTTTTCGCATCAAGTTTTTGGCGATGTTTCCGAAGATTGTTAGTTATGATAAGATCAATACTACGTGAATTTTTAACTAGATTGGACTTTTTATTTTGTATACCAAGCTAGTGACGTTAAAAAAGCTTCTTGGAAGGCAACACAACCTTTTTTTTTATCCAAACAGGGATGTACTCCTTACTCTCTTATATTTTTCTGAAATACTTATTTTCTTAATTATCATGAAATTTATGTTTGGGAAGGAGGTGATACATATTTGCTTGGTAGTCGTAATTTTACTTAGTAGTTTTAATTAGTTCTTTTGGACCAATCAGGGATGTGTCCCCGTACTCCTTAATATCCATTGATGTACTTCAATTTTTAACTATCATGAACCTTAAGTTTGGTAGTTAATTTAGTAATTTTAATTAGCTGTTTTTTTTACTTGTTTTTACTTGGTAGTTTTAATTAGTTGTTTGATAATTAACTTAGTAATTTTAATTAGCTGTTTTTTTATTTGTTCAAGGCAGAAACCCGAGGCTCCTGATTTTCAGAGACACCACTTTCCCACCTCTTCACACTGGCATGCCTATTTCTTCTTAAGAGGATTAGGACGGGACCTCATACTTGGAGTCTTTCTGAAGACACAACCAACTTCAGGGGAATACTATTTTTAATTAATTATCTACTTATCTCCACTAGGGTAGTGTCTACTAAGTTTGGGGACGGGTGCACCATACTTATATTCTGCTGTCAATTCATGCTTGTCATTCAAGCTTTGTTGTGTGGTTATGTGTATCCAAGGTTAGTGGTGTTATCCATGCATTGGATCATGAAGTACTTGAGAATTGTTTGTTGATGAGAATTGATAATTGAGCATTGTGGGGACCGTATGGAAGTGGAGTGACCTAGATGAAGTTTTTGAATGACAATGAATACTGAACGTCTCTTCAACTAGAAGTAGCCCCTCTGAGTTTAAACCAAGAACATGACAAGTTATGGATAGGAAAAAATAATAGCAAAAAAGAAGAAGAAGAAGCCAGAAAAATCCAAAATACTTTTCTCTATTTTGATCAATAGCTAGGCATTAGTTTATGTGCATTCAAAGATCAAGTTAGCTATTCCAAAGAAAAGAGCATCTTGATGTATTATATATTAGTGCTCTCGAGTCTAATGTATGATCTTGATGAAGAGCTCATGTATTGCATTATAAAACAGCTAGGCATTAGTTTATGTGCATTCAAAGATCAAGTTAGCTATTTTAAAGAAAAGAGCATCTTGATGTATTAAATATTAGTGCTCTCGAGTCTAATGTATGATCTTGATGAAGAGCTCATGTATTGCATTAGTTTTAAAAATAATGTCTATCTTAAACGCTGATTGCCTTGGCATGGCAAAAAGCGAAGGTGGTGAAAAAGGTTTAAGAGTTTAGTAGGATGAATTTTCAATCTTAATACCTAAGAAGGAAATGTTCACCACAAATGGATTACCAACATGCCACTTTGTCAAATTCTTAGAGATGAGCATTTCCTTGTATGTAGTGACCGTGTGTGATGATGTATTAATTCTTGGTTTATATACGTTGATGTGAAATTTGTGTTTAAATATATTACCGTGTGTGTGTGTTGCATTAAGATTCTTGATGAACTTCAGTGTGTTGCTTGAAGACAAACCAAGAATTGAGTTTGGGTCTATTTATGCCTGGCCAACATAGGTAGATACTCTGCTTCAATGTTTTGGTTGAGGACAAGCAATGATTAAAGTTTGGGAATATTAGATGAACCGATTTTAATACCTATTTAATATAGACTATTTCAATTTAATCAATATTGATAGAGGGACACACTTTTAATGCCCATTTCTCTTCCTTTTGTAGTTAAAAGTCATTTAATGCCTATTTCTCTTCCTTTTGTAGTTAAAAGTCATTTAATGCCCTTTGAGAGAAAATGAAGGAAAAAGACCCTAAAAGCCCCATAAATCTAAGATTTCGATTTTAAGGTCGTGGCCCCAAACCTACAAGTTGCAACCCTAGTCTAGACGCCACATATATATTTTGGCGGGAAACTGCAAAATAAAGCATAGAATGGCTATTTTGCCCTCACATACTGGAAAATATATTATTCAAAGCTTCCAAAGGAAGCTAACTCAGTCAAAGCTTCCCAAAGAAGCGAAGCTATATGTCACAAGCTTCCCGAGGAAACTAACTTACACACATATCTCACGAGAGATAGGAGACTTCAACCATTCTGGGACGTTTTCCCCTGCAATCATGTATCAATTCTTTCCATCACTCTGAAAGAGAACAATTCTGGGGACGTTTTCCCCCTGGAATCATGATCAATTCTTTCTTTCATTCCAAGAGGAGAAACGATTCTGGAAGGATTCCTTCCTGGAATCTGGGGCACAAAGCAACAACTCTTGGAGAGGAGCCATGGAAAAGGAGGAGTTTCGGCAACTCCCTATTCATCAAATGGGGTTTCTTGCCTCTATAAATTCAACTTTTGTTTATCTTTTTGTATGGCTTGAACCTTATTTTAGAGCATGATGTAACTTCTTGTGAATTTAGTAGTGGGCTTCAAATGTCTTAAGCAATAGGCTACATCTCTTGTCTATTAGATCAATGTAACGCTTGTGAACTTAGTTGCGGATTCCTAATGTTTAGTTCTTTGGATATGTTGTTGTTTGATTTTATTGTGTTTTTTTCCTAGCTTGCATGTGCCTAGCTAACACTTGCACGTTTACTAAGTATGCTGGGAGGTCGAGTGACACAAACCATGCTAGTAATGATAAAATCCACGGTAATCACCATAGCATGAAAATACTTATGGGGTTATTGCTACCGTGTGTTGATTTCCTTAACTCAAAACCTTTGGTGTATTCTAGCGTGACATCGAGAGATGCATGCTTATATACCACAAGAGGGATGCTCGAGCTCAAGAGGGACTTGTGTCCAGGAGAGGAAAATTCGATAGATAACAAGACAACTAATCTGAAGAGTAATTGTAGAAAGAAACCTTCTAAGTTAACTAGATGATGAAGTCACTAGCCCTAGAACTTCTATTCAAGTATTGTTTACCTTTGTACCCTGTTTATCAGGTTTTTTTATTTTAGTCTTGTTTTTATTTTATTTGTAAGTGAGTACTTGCACCTTTTTTATTTAATCCAAATTGCATAGAACTCATTAATTTTGGTGATTATCATTTACATACCTCATAGTTCGACATCCTTCTAATCACTTTATCACTTGTGCGACTTGTACACTTGCAAGTGTTCGTACATCAAGCAACACTCTTTTCTTCGTGAAGTCTAATATCTGAAGTTTTTGATGTGTTTTCTTCTTAAGAGCTTGAGAGAGAGTTGCTAGAGACATGTTGATTGATTGTTGAGAAGAAGTATGTATCTCTGCTCTGCAGATCTGCTTAAGTTTCAAAACCAGCATCTAACATTCCAGAATAGTATTCTCATCTGGAAACTAGAACAACGACTTTCACTATAGCAATAAATATTTAAATATGTGTCATCACTTTGAGTGAGTAAAATCTTTAAATCTGAATGGATTTCTTCACTTTCTTCAGTTGGAGACAACTCTTTATCATAATCTTTTTAACAAAGGTTATCATGACCTCATATACTCTTAGATTCAAGGGCGGACGCAGGAAATTTGTTTTGGGGGGGCCCAAAATTTTTTTTAAGGTAC
>JAOWBN010248774.1:0-11705 GCA_028565015.1 Pinguicula moranensis | reverse complement strand
AGATTGTTATGTGTTAACAATTTAATTTGTGCCAATCCGTTTGGCTAGAACAAATTAAAAGGTATACCGGAATTATATTAAAAATGCTCTACAGCAAAAAACCAAGTGGCCAATTATGTTTTGGCTTGTAAATGGGTTTAGGTTTTAGGGAAACCATACCGATTTGGTGGAACCCCCGCATTGACACGGGTGGTCCACCTTAGCGGCTGAGGTGAGGGAGGTGAGGGAGGGGAAGGGGAAGGGAAATGAATAATATCACCTAAGGTAGCTGGATGATTTATGATGAGAAGTGGCACATGTGTCTCCGAAGTCGAGGTAGGCAAGGTACTAGAAGATTAGACAAGGGGACGCCTTCTCATGTACCTGTGACGTAACTCTGGAATCTCTCTGTTACTAACTTCTTCATCACTCCCTGACACTGCACCAGTGTCCCTTGGGGCGGGACACACAATCTCCCCCACAGTCACAGTTCGTGACTCATCTCTAGCACAACTCCTCTCCCCCTCTCGTCGTACACCAGTTGGCGAGTCCTCAAATGGAGAGGATGTCTCTTGTAGAAAGTATGGTTCTTGCTCACGAATGAATGTTTCCCAACTGGGCTCTAACAGATATATCCCTTTTGGGTAATTGAATATCCTACAAATACACTCTTGATGGCACTTGGATTTAATTTTCCAACACCAGGCCGCTTATTTTGCACAAAACACACACAACCAAATGGCCTTACTTCAATCCAATCTTCTCGGGTGCCCGTCAATACCTCATGCGGTGAATACCAATTCAGAATCCGTGACGAAAGTCGATTTATCAGAAAAGTAGAAGTCATAAACGTTTGACCCCACAAATATTTTGGAACATTCGTCTCAAGCATCAGACTTCTCGCAATCTCTAGAAGATGACAATTCTTTCTCTCTGCAACTCCATTCTGCTATGGTGTATAGGGATAAGTGGTCTGATGTAAAATTACTTGTGTTGATAAATATTTTGCAAATAGCTTGTTCGTGTACTCAGTATCATTATCAGATCTGAAAACCTTCACTATTGCTCCAAATTGTGTTTGAACTTCCCTATGAAATTCCTTAAAACATGCTAAGACTTCATTCTTAGTTTTCATCAGATATGACCACATCACACGAGAATGACAATTGTGTCCATTGCAATTGGAGCTGGATGAGTCATCATTTACAATTCTTTTAACTTTGTGCTAATAGTGGACTAAAGCAAAGTGACTCTATTAAATTCCAGTGCTTTTATTTAGTGAAGTTGCTGGGATTCAAAATATCAAATGGCGCAATGCATATTGGGTCGCAACGGAAACAGCCTCTTTGTATAATTACAAGGATAAGGCCGCGTACATCTGACCCCCAGACCCCAACTTAGTTGGGAATATACTGGGTACGTTGTGGATTGTGGACAAGAGAATGACAATCAATAAATGTCATAAAATAGTGAAACCCATTAAAAGTCAAAGTTGGGCAAGACCCTCGATCATCAGAATTTACCACATAAAAAACGTTTAAACTCCTACGACCAGAGCTAACATATGAGCTCTTTGTATGCTTGCCCAACTCGCAAGCATCACAAACTAGTGTGTCCTTTATAATCTGTGCAAATAAACTACGATATAATCGACTCATAAGGGAAAAAGAGAGATGACTTAATTGCCTATGAAAAAACATTAGTTGGGCCGTTACCCTCTTCTCTTGTTCAGACTGTTCTGTTACTAGAGAAAGAGCTAATTCCTGGCTCTTTTGATCCATGTACCACAGTCCGTTCTGCCATATCCCAGTCCCAAGTACCTTCCCTGACCCCTTCTCCTAGAAGATCACCTGTGGGATATCAAAAATAACTTTACAGTTTAATTCAAGAATAGATGCACTAATAGAAAAAAAGGTTTACAAAAAATGAGGGGAAATGCAAAACTTTAAACAATGTTAGTGTGTCTGTGCATTGTACTGTACCATTACCAACCACTGGTTGAGCGGGGAAATCTACGGTCTTTACACTGGAAGGCACTTCCAGAGGAGTATAACAACTAAACTCTCTAGTAGTACCTGCCACGTGTATGTTAGACCCAAAGTATCCACAGTCATGTGTGTACGATAACCTCCTCATCCACCACCTCGAGCGCCTCCTCTCCTGCCACCCCAACCACGGTTGCCTCCTCGTCCACAATCGTATCTCCATCCAGGTTCCTTATCTTTTCTCGGACGTGGGCAATAATACATCAGATGTCCTATCGCACCGCAGTTGTTGCAACTACAACTTTTCCCCTTCAAAGTAGGTGTGTGTATAGCTAACTTCGAAATAGCCAAAGCTTTGACACTCGAAACAATACAGAACTCAGAATGTAACTCCACCTGACTCTCCTCTTATATCATCACACCAATAACATCATCAAGGGGTGATATGGTAGACTGAGAAAGAAGGATGGACCTTCTATGGGCCAAACACCTGGTTCAAGCCCATCAGGAACTTCATAGTTCGTTTTGTCTAATCATTCTTTGCCCTCCGGCATGCTGAATCACTACAACACGAAGCTGGTAGGAAGTAACCTACTTCCTCCCATAGTTAGATGAGACAAGCAACACAATCTTCAACCTCTTTATCTTCTTGAACCAGATCATGAATTTCTATTTGAATTTGAAACACACGCATCTGATTCTCTTTTCCAAAGTTATTCCTTTTCAATCGAGCCCACATATCACTCAGAAGCTCCAAACCATCCATCGATGATGCAATGGTAGGAGTCAATGAGTTCAATAATCATATTTTCAGCTGAGAATTAACTGCTTTCCAGTCATTCGTCTGAGCAGTCGCCTTACCTTTCTCATCTCCTATCAGATAGCTTCCTAATTTTCGACCCACCAAGGTAGTTTTAATCCGACGATACCAACTAACATAAGAAGACCGCCCATTCAGTTTCAAGTCAACAGTCGGTAGGTCAAGCTTGACCTGTGTGGTAGATGCAACAATCGGCATTGGTGAAATACTCATTCCCTGCACTATCCCTTGGATAAGCTGCAGTGTAGCAGGATCGAGTTTCGCCAATGCTTCCAACCGTTTTCCCATCACGTCATCATCATTTCCTGCCATCTCACAACAAACACTCCACAACAATCAATTCAATAACTATAACTTTTCGACAATAATCAATCAATTAACACCTCTACGACATACCTAATTGGGACACCCCAAGTTTAGGCATTTCACTTCAATCCAAACACAGAAAAAATAATTTATCCACTGAAACGCAAACATGGATCAAATGAAATAACAATTACGAAAACTGATTTGATGGGTGCGACGAGCTCGCAGAATCAAAGATTCTATTTTTTCACTCCGACGGCTCAGGCGGCACGTGAAATGGCTCGAGCGCCAGATACGGCTTCGAAAAGCTCTCGGCGGTGCAATTTCGACGATTGTGGTCTCTGACGTAGGCGGCGGCGGACGCGCCATAGATATGATGGAAACGCTGACCGAAATCCTAGCAGTCCGTGGTGATTTTCGTCACGAAATCAGTCGGCGGTGGCCGTTTCTTGCCTGGACCAGTGGTGTTTCGGAACGGGCGTGCTCCAGCGGCTCTTCTTTGGTGGTGGACGCGCGATGGCCATGGCGGCGGACTCACAGTTTCGAACTTTGTGTTTGGGATTTTGCGGCGGTAGCTCTGATACCACGTTGAAATAACACAATGTTGAGTAGAAATAACACAATCTTGGAACTCAAAATCTTGTTCTTCTTACTATCATGTTCAACACTCAATTGATACATATATAGGTGGGAGAGATTTGTAGTAGGCAAGGTTGGTAGGTGTTTAGAGTTAGGTAAGAGTTTTGGTATACCTACTCTACACCTTTATTCAACAACAGGATGTGGCGGCGCATGAACAGGAGCTAACGGTTGCAGATGAGGAGGCAGGAGCGGGTGGTAGGCGGCAGGCACGGGCGGATGCAACTGTGATCGGCAGGAATCGAGAGCTTCCCTTTCTTCAAAGCTTCTCAGTAGCTTTTCTCCGCAATTGAACACGTACAACGGGGGGTAGGCAATGGGCGCATGCGGACACGGGCATAGGCAGTAGGAATTGAAAAAGAAGCGGAACTTCTCTCTCCGCGATGGCGATTCAAAAACCTAAATTTTCAGGCTGTAGGAATGGAGAGAGAAGCGGTAGTTCCTCTCTACCTCAATATTCAGCCTACTCGTACTCGTTTTACGGGCATCTGGCTATTGATTCTCCAACATCAGAGGCTTGGGCACAGCTAGAAAGCGATCATCGATTAGAGAACTGGTTCGATGACACCATATAGACTTACTCTATGCGCAAGAGACTAAATGCTTGCATCCAAACTAGGTTTCCCATTGATGCGAGCTTAAGAAAAGCTAGTAAAAGTCCATCGTAAGACAAACCCATTTACAGATAAATGAAACAGCCCAGGGGCCACGAGAAATTAGCTAAGTCCTAAGGCCACCTCGAATGATGGATTACACCTGGAAGTTTACGCCACGAACCCGCGACGCAAATATCCTAGGGGAATGACCTCTAATACATAACGAGTTCCTTCGAGGTTTTGAACATACATACCCCTGATCAGGAATTGACCGGCACTGTCTGACAAAGTTATCTACCTCGAGCCGTCGATAAAAGGGATTATGAATAAATGATCATAACCCACAAATGTTTAGTATGGTTAGCTATAACGTAGATAGAAAAATATCGATATATTCCATTTAACACTTATAAATAGGCTCATCCTGCCACTATGAAATATAAGCAATTATTGGGGAATAAAATCGAGTGCATGCTTTACTTATTTTTGTGTCTCTTTTCTCCAATAATTGTATTATGTAACTCAAGGAATTGAAACAAATACAAATCCACACCCCACACTTATTTCTTGGTTTCTTGGTTTCATCATTGAAACAAATACAAATCCACACCCATTGAGACGTTCTTCCTGCTACACCCAAGCATGAGAACAAACTTACCACCACTACAGAGGACGAAATCTAGCAAAAAATCCCAAAGGAATCCTCTCCCACGAGGTAAAGTGATCCTGAAAGAAAGAATGGCACTCGCAAGTTACCACTGCACGACGAGGAAAACATGACCACCTACGGCACATTTACCCCTGGAGAAACCTATGTAAAGTCCCAAAAGGTAGCAACGGTGGGAGAGGAACCCATCAATCCGGCATCCGCAAAGTAATTATGTCCTGCCTCAACGTGAGAAAGCCTGGGGAAAAGCTTCGAGCCATCCTGCCCTTATTGGGAGTTACCCATCGAAAGAGAGCATCCATAGCTAGTTAGGTAAGCCATTTCCGGCGGCATGCAATGCTATCACAGGGCTCAACGTCTGTACAAGGATCTTGGAGGAGTAGAAATCGCATGGCCATGAGAAAGTCCCAGACCAAAAGCGATATAGTCCATCCCCACCCATCATTGAAAAAATTCGTGGGCGAGATCTCCACAAGAAATCGGAAGAATGTCACCAAGGGAGACCTAGAACTGGTAGCAACACGAGCAGTTCCAAGGGTCATAGTGGAGATGCGTTTCGAGTAGGAGGAAATACCAAATAGTCTCCCTAAATATGTGTCTACGGTTATTACACCAAGGGTAGGGAAATTCGACTTGAAAAATGTCTTGATTGACCATGGAAACTCCGTCGATATCTTATCCTACGGCCTCTTGGATTGAATGGGTTGGGGAAGGACATCGATTGAACCAACTATAATCCTACTCATAGGCTTTCTCGGAATGGAAGTCTAATCCATGGGGGCATAGAGCAGTTTGTTGTATTAGGAGAAGGTATGAACACCGTGATGTAAGTGATTTGGTTCGCAGTCGTTAGAGAGTCATTATACAACAATGTGATACTCGGAAGGGAAATCCTGTACAAATTTCAAGTCATCGTCTCTACCTACCATAAGATCATGAAGTTTTCTACTCCTCAAGACGGAGTGGGAAGAATAAGAGTGCAGGATGTTGGCCTCGTGCGACCTCCCAGAGGCTGCCCGAAGATGGTCTATCTTTGAGGAGGCATCGAGATGTTGGTCACTTGGTCAAACCCCCGTTGAACACGCTCAAAAAGATCTTGTTCTCAAGCAATTGCAACATATTTTCAACTTGGAGGTGTTGGTTGTTGTGCAAGGTAGATAATAATCATATTAAAATCTAATAAATATATTTAGGCAGGAAGATTTAATTCTAAATGCGGAAGAAATCTAAACATACTATAGATCTAATCAATTTAGCAACTTTTTTTTTTTGAAATTTATGAAGAGAGAACCCATTCAAGGTGGGTTAACCTTTGACAAAATAAGCCTAACATACCAGGGGAGGCCAATAACATACAGGGGATTTAAGATTTAGGATCTAAGTGCTGCGTGCATTGACTTTAAAATACATAAAACATGCTCGCTGCGACGTTAGGGATGGGAATCGGTGGAATCGGAGGCGAAACGGCGCATTCCGCCAACGATTCTGGTATGCTGGCCTCGCCAACGATTCTGACATGCTGGCGGTGGAGGATTTTTCTTCCGCCACCGCCACCGATACCGCCACACCCGACTACTGTCGATTGTTGGTGATGTCGGTGGTGGAAATCCGTCACCGCCAGTATGTCGGAATCAGTGGCGGAATGCCCCGTTCCGCCACCGATTCCCACCCCCTTAACTTCTTTCTTCTCTATCTATCTCCTCTGAAATGTGCCATGAAAAGAGGGAGAGATAATCTGAAGAAGCACAAGGAAACTTACAGACGATGGTATGCTGGTGATTGCAAAGAAACCAAGCAACGGAGCATAAAAGACACCGTCGTAATTCAAAACTCCAAAAATGGACTTTTGATTCCCGTACTCAAAAACTGAACCAAAAAGCCCTTCAAATTGATGAACAACACGCACAACCAGGGCTGGATACCGGATATACCGGAACCAGAAAGCACATTTTCATTTTTCGTCCGCTAAGTTAACGGTTTCTATTTTTTTTCCATTTCCCATCAATTATCCATTATTTCCGTTTCCGTTATTTCGCTATTCTGTTAGATAAGTTACCGAAAATCCGTTATTCCGGTATTGATTTATTTAGTATATTAAAAAATTAGTTATAATTTGAATAATCATTTTTTTTACCTTATATCTACCACCAATTTTGGATTTGGAAATTTGACATATTTCGTTACAACCATTACGAAAAATAATCATTTATATAACAAGCAATTTTGGATATAAAAAATCCAAAGAACCATTTCAATTTCATTTGTTAATCTGAAACAACTCTAAATTAATTAAAAAGGCATCTTCTGCAACGCAACAACTCCAATTTCCAAAACATGTGCCGCGCAATTTCAAACATGTTAATCTTAAGTAATTATAAGTTCTAAACGAGTCGAGCTCATGTCATAAATAATAAGTTATAACTAAACAAAGTAACAAAAACAAACAAGTTCCAACATAAGTTCTAAAATTATACAAACCAAAAAGGTAAAAACTAAGTCCCAACAAGTCAAATAATTATAAGAAATAAAAGAAATAATTTAAATAAAGAATTCTCTATTATTATACTTGTCTCCATCTCGTAGGATAATGGATCCTCTACACCATCCATAATCTCCATGGCTTCTGTATTGGTCCTTAACCAACTTTCTTGAACATCCTCCTAAACCCTTCCTTCTCAACCAACATAAATGGTTGCTCATCTAAGATTATATGTTCAGCTATTGTCCGTCTGATTCCTTTTTCATCATACTTAGCAACCCTCAAATCTCCAACTGTTGAGGTACCTGCCGCATTTAATGCATCATATATAAGCATCTGCTGTTTGGGGTCCTTTCTGGCTTCCTCCTTCTTTCGCTCTGTACACCCCTGTAGTGATTTTGCATTTTTGATGTCCCATGCTTCACATGGTCGCAACCAAGAATATCACCACAATAGTTGCATTGGGCAATCGGTTCATTGCCAATTCGATTGAAATGTTGCCACATTGGCGAAGGCTTACTCAGCTTTCGCATTTTTTTCTTTGGGGGAGGTTGCATAGTAGCATCTTGGTGGCCTTCACCAGTTGTCCCCCCAGAAGTTGGATCATATTCCGGTTCCATACAATAAACTAAGTTGTGACGGCGCGAGTTGTCCCAGTGATAGACCTTGCACCTTCCTGGCATGCCAAGAGGTGTAGGGTTCGAGACCCACTGGGCTCCAACTCTGCGAGGTCACCACTGGGATTAGTCGGGTATGGATCGGGTTGGCAACGTTCTGCCCTATCGCCACGATTCGCCCGGATACCTAAGTAGAGTCCGTGACGCAGACTCGTCTGTTAACTTTACCTACCAAAAAAAAACTAAGTTGCACTTTAAAGAAAAGTTAGAAAACTGAGGTATGAGATGAGACAACAAGAATACTTGCAAGCATTGTACGCATCAAACGCAGAATACAACATTCAAACTTGCATTGCAGATATAAAAACAACCATAATGAATACATATACAACATTCAAACATTATAAATATTTTTTCTGATAAGATACCGTAAGTCACATGAACAGCACCAAAGCAGACAAGCTTAGAACTATGTTCGTTGTAACTAACATGTATTTCACACTAGACCTCACAAGTCACAAGAAGCAGACATCACACTATTACATTCATAAGTAGAAAATGCTGCTCTCAGCCAAAGTAGTTAACCATATATCAAAATGATTCATATTTGTAGGATATTGCAATCAAACTTTATGGTGACACAATCAGAAGAATGTCATCAGTCATACTCATCACTGAACCTCGTTAAGTTAACAGCACGAAATGCAACTGGCATTGAATAGAAGCGATACAGAGCTAACTTTTTAAAGGAATAAGCATTCAACATTTCAAGAAATACAATAAAGACTCCAACAGGCAACAGTGAGCCAAATACAGCTTGCAACACATACACCAACGAGGCTAGATAACGAAACCGTATATAGAAGGAGAAGGCTGAAAATACCCAATTTAAGAAAAATATACAAATTGTCGATGATGCTCCATCAACTCACACAAAGCAATCAAACGCAAAAAGTATCCTTTTTCTCAATTGCACCACAGAAAGTTTCCTACATAATGGCAAGCGAGGCGACGGCAAACACGAATGGCGAATTGCTCAACGGCGACGGCTAACGTGATTCTGTGAACCCTAGATTTTAGATTTCTTGATTTTTCACTCTCTTAAGAAAGTAGGAGTAGGAGAGAAGTCGTGACTTAACTTAAGTATTGAATCCGAATGCCAACGGCAAGTCGGCAAGAAGTCGTGCGTGTGATGTGTCTTCAATCTTCACTCTTGACTCTTGATTAATGATTTAGCCCATTTAGGTAATAGAAATAATTAAAAAATAATAATGGAAATTAACAGATTCCGTTAATTTTAAAATTCTTACCACTATCGTTCCGTTATGATAGCGGAACAAGAATATTTTTCCGATTTCTATCGGTTAATATAACGGTACGGACATAATGGAAACGATAACGAAAATACCGGAAATTTTCGGTATTTCTGTTAACCGTTATCCAGCCCTACTTGCACCACATACACTAACGAGGCTAGATAATGAAACCGTATACAGCAGGAGAAGGCTGAAAATACCCAACTTTAAGAAAAGTATAACAAATCGTCGATGATGCTCCAGCAACTCACACAAAGCAATAAAACGCAAAAAGTCTCCTTGAGTAGGAGAGAAGTCGTGACTTAACTTAAGTATTGAATCCGAATGCCAACGCCCAACGGCAAGTCGGCAAGAAGTCGTGCATGTGATGTGTCTTCACTCTTGATTAATGATTTAGCCCATTTAGGTAATAAAAATAATTAAAAAAAATTAACGGAAACTAACGGATTCCATTAATTTTAAAATTCTTACCACTATCGTTCCGTTATGATAGCGGAACAGGAATATTTTTCCGGTTTCCGTCCGTTAATATAATGGAACGGACATAATGAAAACGATAACGGAAATACCAGAAATTTCCGGTATTTCCGTTAACCGTTATCCAGCCCTACCTGGTTGTTAAGTGTTGTGAATGGAGGATGATATAGCGCAAGAGCGCAAGCTCAAGAATCGTGCAAGAAAGCGTCACGTCAGCCTTAAATCGATTCAAATAATCCAATTACTTTCCATTCAGTAACATACATGAAAAAACCGATAGAGAATACAAATCGTCTTCCAAATGAATCCGCTCTGTAACAACTTACGAGCTTAGAAGCAAAGCCATCTTCGTTCAGGAGCATGTGGATTAATGCATATCTAAAAACTCTAAATGTGTCTCTGGTCTTATATCATTAGCAAGAAGCACTAGATTATTATAAGGACTAGCATGTGGATTAATGCATGATCATATTTTACAGATCTTTGATACGAGGTATCTATTTAATCACGTGAATATGCGTGTACGAGGTACATGGTATTGGACATGACCCATGTTGACTTGTTGTATGGATTGTGTTTGTGTCATCAGCAATGTCATAGATAGTATTGATTTTGTTATCTAAGATAGTCATAATTCTAGATGATTAATGTATATTACGTGAGATTATCAAACGCAGCTTTTACCCGAGTGCAGGTAATTTTTGAATATGCATGACTCATGTTGGAGTTTATGAATGATAAAAAAGATACCTTTGTCCATCTCACCTTATGTGAGATTGGTGATATTCCTAGACCCCTTGATGCAGTGATAATTGTATTGCAGGGGTGGATGCCCCCCACCCGAATTTACAAAAAAATGATTATACATGACAAAAATTTATTTGGTCCCCCTTAAAATTGTGATTGTTTCAAATAATAGCATAGATTTTTTCTGGAGTAGTTGGTGAAAGAAGCTCAAATTTTGGACAAATCACGTGGGTTCGAATCCCACCCATGTCCAATGATTTTCTTTTTTAGTAAATGAAAAGGCAAAAAAACTGGGTTGCTTTGGGATTTGAACTTTGCTTATTTAGTTAAAATATGTAGACAGCATTTTGATTATATAGCTGGAATAATTTTTTAATTTATATTTTATATTTCTTTAATATTAATATTTTTGATAATTTAATGAGTTTTTGGATTGTTTGAATTTTAAACATATGAAGTTGTTTGTATTGTAATTTTTTTTTTTAGCTATTTGTGCAAAATTATGGATTCATTTATGCCATTTTTATAAGTTGTTTTCTATTATTCTCTTTTTTTATCAGATAAATAGATTTTTTTTGTAAGTAGTATAATGAAGATTTTTAATTTGCTGAAAATTATTTTATTTTGTATCATTAATTTTTTTTTTTTATAAAACTGTAAGTCCTCTTGATTGTGAAGTCCTTTTATTTTGGATAGTTGATTTTATTTTTGTTTTTTATTTTTTAAAAATTACAAATCGTATTACAAGTCAATCCGACCGGACGGAAAAAGTTTCTCCAACAGGTCATTCGATCTAGATACAGTAGATATTCCTCCAACAGGTCATTCGATCTACTCAAATATACTCACTCTTCAGAGAGCATGCAACTACTATGGTAACAGCTGGCGTTTTCATGCCCTTTCGGAACTGATGTTGAATGAGCGCCCACTCCTCCCTGGAAGTATGTCACCGTAGTCCAGCCTAGCAAACAACTCTTTTGTCTGGTTTGACGCCCGGGAGGCGGATTCGATGCATCAAGACTAGCGTCTTGCCTTCCCTTACCCATGGTAACATCGGAGTAATCACGTAAGACATAG
>JAOWBN010248773.1:0-23542 GCA_028565015.1 Pinguicula moranensis | reverse complement strand
GGAGCAAGAGAAGCGGCGGCGAAGCAGTAACCCATGTGTTTGTGCATGAGATTGAGAGGTGTAAGAAAAACAGTTCACATAATTGTAAGCGACAGAGTTTGGAATAGAAATCCCCTTTTCTCCTGTTCCAATTGCACCAAGAACACCTCAAGTGTGTGTAATATTTTTGTTACAGATCTCAACTGTAGCTCAATCGTACTTATGCTTTTAAAATCGTGTAAAATTATCTACAACAAGTGCAAGTAAAAGTGCGTCATTCTACGCCATCAGATCAGGGTGGATCAAATGGTTTCATGCGTTCCATCAGTTTCTTCAGTTAGCAGAACCTGTTTGATATTTGTTCTTGAAATTGATTCATGAATCACTTTCTCGCCATCACCATTCCTTAGTTGTTGAAAATCCGCATGAACTATCAGCATAGCCTGATAGTTCAACACCCCCTCCTCAAGATGAGCGTTCCAGAGATTCATCTTGCACAGAATAGCATGAAAATCAGACACGGGAAGTGCCTTAGTGAAAATATCTGCAAGCTGCTTCTGTGATGAGATACCGTGGCAGAATGAGTCCGGATTTAAACTGATCACGCACCACGTGACAGTCAATTTCAATGTGTTTGGTGCGCTCATGAAACACTGGATTTGTAGTGATGTCCAGAGCAGCACGACTGTCACATTGAAATGGAATAGGAAGTGCAGAAGCAATCTGAAAATCTGCCAGCATGTATAGGATCCATTGTACCTCTCTGCATGTGGCTGCCATGGCGCGATATTTGGCCTCCGCGGACGAGCAAGCAACAGTAGGCTGCTTCTTGGTCTTCCAGGACCAGGACTGGTGCCAAGAAAGATGCAATATCCGGTCAAAGAATGGCGTGAAGTTCTGCAGGTTCCCCAATTCGCATCACTTTAGGCCGTGAGATTTGTCGAGGCTGAGTTGGAGTAGAAAAGGCCAAGGGTCTGGTTCCTGCAAGAGATGCATCCGTTTGAAAAGACACGACTATTCGAAAAGGCATGTCCATTGATGTAGAGATGCTTCCTTTGGTAAAGAGGTGTGTCCTTTCATGAAGTAGTGCGTCCGTTGGTGAAGAGTTGTGTCCTTACATGAAAGGGTACGTCCATTGGTGAAGAGTTGCCTCCATTATGGAAGGGTGTGTCCATTGGCGAGGAGGTGCAACCGTTCATGAAGTGGTGCAACCTTTGGAGAGGAGATGCAACCATTCGTGAAGGGGTGCATCAGTTGGTGAAGAGGTGCAACCATTCATGAAGGGGTGTGTGTTAACATGTTCCTGCAAAAGGTGGGAATTATGAAACAAGATCCACAAAATGTGGATCTCATAATTCCCACCTAATCTACATAAATGCCAACTAGATATGTTAGCTCAAAATGTAGTGTATAAGTGTGTGCACTTGTAAGAATGAAAAACAATTCAATACAATTGGATATTGAGTTCAACCCCAAACCATCTAAGGTTACCCGCGAGGAATCTCTCGAAGCCATGGAAGGTTGTAATCGAACACGAATCGCTAAGAATTGTCATGAACGGTTGAAATAGTTATTTGTGGGGGAAAATTCCCCTCTTTTTAGCTTTTTTATTTATTGAAATGGAATAACATACGTATAATTACAAACGTGCACTCATTATATACACAAGACAAACGCTAAACAATAGAACTAAAAATAGGATAATGTGAGACGCAGGATCATGGGAATATCAACGGTGTTGAATGCAGGTCCCAAAGATGACTTACCATCCACTTAAGCAATTAAGACCAATGTCATTTTTTTTTATAAGTAGTTATGCCGTTGACCCAGGTTGCAGGCAATTTGAGTCCTGCCCCTTAAAGCCGTATCTGCGAACACCAGGGTCTCAGACATCCATTTTTGACTGCTATCCCCAGTTACACACTTGCCCACCAGAGTATCCAGCTCGGCCCAATTAGGGCCTCCCTGACTAATCTCAGAATGACAATGCAGAATTGGAGCCCAGCAGGATTCGATCCCCCGACCTCTAGGCAAGCCCTGAGGATCGGTGTCTAGCCACTGGAACAACTCACATCGTCATTGGCTGCAGACTCGTCTGCTAGCAGCAACCAACTCTACCAAATTTGTATCCACTATTTTAGCAACTAGTTCACGGACAACTAATATGATTTTTGATAGAAATTCCGATATTGTTACCATCTTATGCAGAGTATTCTAATTCACATACAGATTTTGATTCGAGGACGAATCCTTCCCTGGAGGGAGGGGATGATGTGATTGTTGGGGGACCGAGATGAATTTGGATTCTTGCATGGTTTAAAATAATTGGACCCTGCAATTTGAATTACAACAAAGCGCAATTTATGGTTTCTTCCAATCAAAGGTCCAAACATATTCGGATCGGTTTGAAAATTCAATTGGAGTCAGATGACTCATTGGCCGTGTTTATGTTCAAAGAATATCCTATATGAACGGTCCGATCGTGAGATATGAATTTTGGAATAGACTATTTTTGTTCATTCACGATTTGCTATTCACGATCTGCTATTCACAGCATTGCGCAGTCTCGATTTTATTGTTGATAAGAGGTTTGAAAATGTTCTGATCTAACTGAAATTTTATCCAGTGACAGAGAACTTCGCAAGCCATATATTGAAAAATGAAGATCAAATTCTAACGGTTCGATGATGAGTTATTATTTTCAGAATATATTGTTCTCAAACTGAAAGTTTGCACGCGAGTTATTGAGACCAGATCAAGCATATGATATGTTGCACGTGTGGGAGACCATGTCCCCTGCTAGAAGTTGCCAAGAAGTATGTTTATTTTTCCTTATTATGTCTTTTAATTAAATTAGTTCATTAGTTTGTTAGAATTTCAATTTTTTATGTAATTAGGTAATTTCCTACTTTGTATGAATTAAGTTAGGATGAGCTTCTTATTTATGCAAGGTCCAATTTTAATAGGATTTAAATTAGGTAGGACTCAAATAAAGTCTAGATATTAGAGTTCTAGGTCCATTAAAACTGTAGCCTATTTAAAGGCAGATTTCACTCTTTTCAAAAAGGATTTTTGACATTAATTTCATTATGAGCTTTGAGAAAGATCTCTTTATTTATTGAATTCTTATTCTAAAGAGAATTAGGTTGAATGCATCTTAGGGTACATGTAAAGGTTGATTATATGATATTTGTATTTATCGTAGAGTAGATCCTCGGGTAGGTGTTTGATTGAACCTCTAGTTTACATTCGTTTCTAGCGCAGTAGTTGGCTAGGGGTTGATGTTCCATGTTTGATTGGGTTTCTACGGTATAATACGCTTCTTCCATCTCCGTTCTTTTCCATCCTTCTATTCCGTGTAACTTTTTGTTGGGTTGCACAATTTATCCTTTTCGTTTTGTTAATTTCAAAATTTGCTTGATTTGTGTGTTTTTCTTGATACAAGAATAAGTTCCTGACTTCACGTTTATCTTCCGTTAGCAAAAATTCACATCAACAACTGTGCTCCTTCTTCATCATCAACTGGTGTTACTGGCATCTTCAACACCCCTCCTCAGGATGAACACCCCACAAGCTCATCTTGGACAACAAATGAGAGAAGGCAGCGTCGGGCAGAGGCTTGGTAAAAAGATCAGCAAGTTGATCAGTTGTGCAGACATAATGTGGCTGAACAAAACCTGCTTTGTATTGATCCTGAACGACGTGACAATCAATTTCAATGTGTTTTGTCCGTTCGTGGAACACTGGATTGGCGGTGATGTTCAAGGCAGCCTTATTGTTACACCAAAAAGGAATTGGAAGCGGTACTGAGATTCTGAAATTATTAAGCATGTAAGAAATCCAAAGCAACTCCCGGACTGCAGCACCCATAGCCCCGTATTCTATTCTAGTAGAAGAACAAGAAATTGTAGGCTGTTTGTTAGTCTTCCACGAGATTAAACTGGACCTCAAGAAGATGTAATAGCCTGTCAAAAAGTGGCGAGTTGTTCTACAACTTCCCCAGTTTGCATCACTATAAGCAGTCAGAGTAAGAGCTGATGAGCTGGGAAAGAACAACCCAAGGGTAAGATGACCTGCTGGGTACCGCAAAACATGAACAACTGCATTCCAATGAACATCATGAGGGCACTGAACATTTTGGTTGAGCTGTTATACGGCGTAGGTGATGTCAAGCCTTGTGTAATTCAAGTAAAGCAAATGGCCAACTATCCTCCTGTATTTTTCAGGATTGTGATAAGGTGGGGAGTCATCATATTGTTTAGTATCAAATCTCATGTTCCTAGGAAGAGGAGTGGCAGTCGGTGTGCTATCAAGGTAACCACACCCACTCAAGAGAATCCTAATATATTTTCTTTGACTGATATATAAACTATCACAGGACCGAGCGATCTCCATACCAAGAAAGAATTGTGCTGACCCCAAGTCCTTTATGGTAAAGGCATCATGTATAAGTGCCTTCACCTTGAGAATCTCTGAATGAGAAGTTCCTGTGGTGAAAACATTATCAACATACATAAGCAGGAAAAGCTAAAAAGAATCAGATCGCAGCAGAAAAAAGCATGGATCATGGTAGGACTGAATGAAACTATATCGTGCGAGGGCTGCTGTGAAGGTAATGTTCAATTGCCTGGATGATTGCTTGAGCCTGTAAAGAGACTTCTTCAAGCGATATACCTGACCTTTCTTATCCCCATCGAACCCAAGTGGAGGGTGCATGAAAACCTCCTCATCCAATGTGCTACGAAGAAAGGCATTGTTTATGTCTAACTGTTGGACATCCCATTGTCTAGATGCAGCTATGGCAAACAGTAATCGGATTGTAACAACCTTAGCAATCGGGCTAAAAATTTCTTTAAAATCCTCACCTTCAATTTGAGTGTATCCTTTGGCAACCAGTCATGCCTTGTAACAGTCTATAGTTCCATCAGGCTTGCACTTCAGCTTATAAACCCACTTAGACCTTATGGCCTTTTTTCCTTGAGGTAAGTTTGTAATCTCCCATGTATCATTGTCTTGAAGAGCATTCAGCTCGCTGCGCATGGCATCTATCCACTTCTGGCTCGTTCGTGCCTGGTTATAGTGCTTAGGTTCCATAATAGATGAGAGATTTGAGGCAAATTCATAGTAATGGCTGGAAAAGTGGAGATGGAATCTGAAGAAGAAGTTGTGTCCTGTGTGCAGAAATGGTATGAAAGTCAGCTAACCAGGCTGGTGGATCGTGTGATTTGGAGATGTTCCTGACTGAAGGCAGCAATGTAGATGCCCCAGGAATCAACACAGAAGTAGAAGGAGCAGAGCTTTCCTTCAAAGAAGATTCCACCATAGGTTGAGCATTAGGCAGTGCTGCAGATATCGGAGACAGATCTGTCCCAACGTGGTCATCCACATTGTTATCCTCATTGAGTGTGGATTAGCAGGCAAAGCCTCATCAACAACAGGTAAACAATGCTCTTGCATATTGGTAATAGCCAACTCACCTGAACCCGGGAACATATACTGAAGGAATTTTGCATATCTAGATATCACAATTTCGCTGTATTCGGAACATAGACTTTGTAACCTTTCGGACCTGCTGCATAACCAATAAAAATACCTCTGGAAGACCGTGGATCAAACTCATCCTTGTCTGGGGTATTATTTATGACGAAACACAAACGACCAAAAATTCTCAACGCATCTAGAGGTGGTTTCTCCTTATGTAAGATCTCAAAATGAGACTTCCACTTAAGAACTGAACTTGGCCACCGATTAATCAAATAGGTAGCTGTAAGGACACACTCTCCCCAAAATGTCTTGCACAGTTTAGATTGGAACAACAGAGCTCTGGCAACTTGTAACGACAACCTGTGGTTCCTCTCAACTCTCCCATTCTGCTTGGGAGTGTACAAACAACTCTTGTGGTGTGTAATGCCTAACCGTGCAAAGAAATCTGAACAACAAGAGTTGACAAATTTTGTGCCATTATCTGTCCTAATAGTCTTAACACCTCGTTGATACTGATTTTGCACCTAGAGCATGAAGTTTTCAATAAGACTTGGTACCTACTCCTTGAACCTAAACAAGTAGTTCCAAGTACACCTGCTTTTGTCATATACCACAGTTGAAAAATACTGGCAGTGATTGAGAGTTTCAATCTTATAGGGTCCCCACACATCAACATGAATTAGGTCAAAGTAATTTTTAGACACATGAGGACTATCAGAAAAAGGCAATCTGCATTGTTTTGAAACAGGGCAAATTTCACAAACATCTGAAGGTTTCTTTACATGTGTACTTGAAACTGAAGGCACTATGTGCATCAACACATCATAAGACAGATGTCCAAATCTATTTTGTAGGAGAGATGAATCTATAGCTACACATGCTCGCCCTACAACATCTTCTTTAACATCTGCTTGACCATGTTGTAAGACTCGTATGAGAAATGTAAAATACTCCTCTTGCACTCTAGTTATTGACTCCTAATGAAAAAATGTAGTATTAAGAATGTACAACTTTTTTATCACCCCCTACCACCAATATCTGACCAGTGTTAAAGTCCTACATCAAACAATAGTTAGACAAAAATTGAAACACAAGATCAGAAGTCTTTGACAGTTTCTTTACTGACAGTAAATTATATTTGAAACAAGGCAAATGTAAACAAGATCTCAGTACTATAGAATCAGCCAGCGCCACATCACCACTACGCGTCACTGATTTAATACTTCCATTAGGTAACCATACTAGAGTGGAAACATTGAAAGGCTAAACATGCTGCATTATAGACAATTCTGTGCACATATGGCTTGTTGCACCAGTGTCTATAATCCAGTCTTGTTGTACTATGCATGATCTGTCAACAGAAGTAAACAAAGACATAACATAAGTACCTGCAAAGTCTCCAAAATGGACTAGGTTAACCTGATCAGCAGGTTCCTTCCCCTCCATCAAACGATTCAAGTCTCTTTGCATACTCCCAATCATCTCATAGATGTTCCCTTTTGTCCCATAATCCAGTGGAGTACTGCCTTCATCTCTAGTTTTTGTGAGATGTGCAGCAACATTATTTCTGTCTCCTCTTTTTTGATCACTCCAATACTCAGGATATCCTTTAAGTTTATAACTCTGAGTAACAACATGCCAGTCTTCCCACAATGCGTATTGTCCTTCAGTTTGTAGCAATAAACTATTACATGCCCAAGTTTCCCATAGTTTGCACATTTCAAGCCACTCCTATCCATTCTCATTTTTCCAGTATCATCTTTCTTCCATCCTGAGGATTTTGCCAACATAGCACTATTCAAAGAATCATCCCGATCAATCATATGAACGTTCACTTCCTTATTCTTCTCAATAGTGGCAATCATACCATATACCTTGTCAATAGAAGGTGATGGATCCATATTCACTATCCTGCCCCTGTCAGAATCATACACCTCATTCAATCACATTAGAAACTCCATCACTTTATCTTCATTTTCTCGCCTCTTCAGCAGTGCACCTATTTCACCATCTATGTGAGGAACTGGCCTCAGCCGACCATATTGGTCCCATAACATCTTTAATCTTCCATAATGTTCATAGACTATTTGATTTTTCTATCTCAAGGCTACAATACTTCTTTTGATATAAAAAAAGGTGTGCTAAATTAGTAGTTCCAAACCTTGTTTCTGAATTCTCCCATAACTCTTTCGCATCATGCACATAAACTATTTTGTTAATTCTGGTACCATTGCATTTTTAATCCAAGAGCATACTAAACTGTTTGCTTGTTTCCACTTCAAGTAGAGATCAGATTTTTCATCAAGCCTCTCTAAACTACCATCCTCAAAACCTACCTTCAACTTTGCTTCCAACGCAGAGATCATTTCACTCCTCCATATTAGGAAATTCGTCTCTGTTAGCAAAACAGTCATCAGCTGCATTCTAGGGCTTTTAGATCCATAGACAAGCAGTTGCTCTTCAATCAATTCATTCATCCTGCTACAAAGCTGGTTCTTCATCGTCAATGTCAATGTCGTTTCATCATCCACATCATTCTTTCCCATTTCAATCGATCAATTGTGCGCAGTAATCTGATACCATGTAATCGAACACGAATCACTGAGAATTACCGTGAATTTATGAACGGTTGAAGGAGTTATTTGCGGGGAAAAAATTCCCCTCTTTTTGGCCTTTTGATTTATCAAAATGGAAAAACGTACGTATAATTACAAATGCACACTCATTATATACACAAGGCAAACGCTAAACATCAGTACTAAAAACAATATAATGTGAGTCGTAGGATCTTAGGAAGATCAACGGTGTTGAATGCAGATACCAAAGATCTTAGCAATTAAAACCAATGTCATTGCTGCTAACTCGTCTGTTAGCAACAACCAACTCTATAAAATTTGTATCCCTTGTTTCTGCAACTAGTTCACCAGAATAGGACAACCGTGCTCCATCTTCATCATCAACCGGTGTTGCTGGCATCTTCAACGAAGGTGAAAATGGTTCTCCTTCTCGTACTCTTCATCTGCATTCTGTTCCCTCGTCATCATGACATTAACCTGTGTGGTATTTTTTGAACCTGACATAGTATGATGCTCAATTTATACATTCTCCTTACATTGTATAAAAGGAAATATAATCAACTGAAATTTTGTTTGTGTTGCAGCTGTAATTGTATTCACAAGGTAAGTTTTATTTTGTTTGCCAAGGTGATCTTTTTCAGAGGTCAAATTTTGGAGTTCTGATTAGATGTTGGCATGTGAAACAGCTTATTTCAGTATAAACCTAAGAATCATTTATTCAGAATGAGCCAAATGGTTTGTTTTGCTCATTATAAATAATTCAAATTTCTCCAATCAATTACTGCAATTTTATCAATAAGTTACTAGGTAGAATTTTCTGCTTTATTTGGTAGACGGGGTATCCGGGCGAACCCGACTAATCCCTTGGGGTCATGCAACCCGATGCCCTCCACGTGCCCGGGTGAGTACCAGACCAACGTTACCTCAATCAGAGGCACCTGGGGTCGTGGCCACGAGTCTTGCGCTACCAGCAGGGTTCGATCTCTGGATCTTTAGACAACACCTGAGATTCCAGTCGATTCACCATTGGGACAACTCTCGTGGTTAGAATTTTCTACTTTATTTTTGATAAGCTTTTATATATTCAATAAATTTATGATATTTTTGACAGACTAATCACACAAGATACTCTAATGACTATTTTACCCAACGTAACTTTGCGCTCTGGTAAGGTATCAAATTCAAGATCTGTTAAATTGGCACGCATATATGGGTTTAGCCATGATTTTGGGCATTGGCCAATAGATCGGGGAAAGGGAGTAGGGTATACTAAAAAAAAAAAAAATTACACTACCAAAAACAAATTTGTGAATATGAGGGAGGTGGCCCCCACCCCTGCACGATACACGCACATATGTGTATATATATATATGTGATTTTTATATAGTTCTTTTTATTATCTACAAAATAAATCAAGAAAAGGAAATAAAACCCTTTTTGCCCAATCTTTTCTTCCTCATCTTTGATACTGCCGAAAGGGTTTTAGGTCTTTCCTTCTAAGAAAATTGTCTAGGTGTTTGTACAGCCGTAATAGGCACAACCAATCACACTTAAAGAAGCATTTATTTCATTAATAAAAAGGGTGAGGTTGAAATGAGTAGGCTGGCTATGAATTTTTTTTTACAAGTATGAATTAATTAAATTAGTGAACATGTACAAGTGAAGGCCATGGTTGCCCAACATATGGGGTTCAATAATCCCGAAATGACTCACAGAACATCATGGTGGAAAAAAAGTGTTTATACAAAGTCTCAGGTGTCTTATCCAATCCACCATCGATATCATTGCCGGAACTTTCTCAAATGTCGTGTGCCAATACCTCGACCGTATCTGGATTCTTTCGATGACCAAAGCATGATCAAATGTTTTGTGCCCGAATCGCATGTAGTTTCGCACATTCTACAAAGTCCACATTGTACAATGCCAAATAGATTTCCAAAGCTGATGGACCGAACAATGCGATGCGAGACTCATATGAGCCCAAAAGTACGGTAGAGGTTGAATGTGGCCCACGTATTCTAAATCAAACCATTGATACACTGCGGACCAAATTGCATAAGAATGAGCACAAGAACAAAATAGTTGGGAGATTCCCTCAGGTTCAGATGCACAGAAGTTGCATAAATGGTCCTCATCGGAAAGAGTGATACCTCTCAATAATAGTTTATTATTCGTTGGAATTCTCAGTTGGAGAACTTTCCAACAAAATGCCATGACTTTGAAAGGAGATCTAGTGCCCCATATGTGCGCTAAACTTGGCGAGGCCTGCGACAGATTTGTGTTTTGCCAGGCATATGGCCTTATAACCACTACGGGTAGAGTATGCACCCGTCGGAGAAGCAACTCAATGCCATGTATCCGGCCCACCGGTCGGGAAGGCATTCGTCAGTTACCCCTCAAGGTCGCGCACGAGTATCACCTCGCGCCTACTCAATGGCCGACGCCAAGACCAACTTAGACACCAATGATCACCCTCCGTCCGCCATTTTCTCACTACCCGAGCCCCCTTATCAGCAGCCTTTGAGTACAAGCGACTATCACGGCAGGATAGTTTGCCTGTGCCGAGCCAATTATCTTCCCAAAAATGAGTTTTCTCACCATCTCCCAACACCCTTTGTAGCCTATCCACAAACCAACTCTCAAAGCAGATCAGTTTTCTTAAGTTTCGGCACCAGCGCGAGCCCGAACATGACTCATGAAGGTCACCCCAATCATCAATTTTTTTTGGAAAGGCCAAATTTTTTATATAAAAGAAGTATTTACACAACGTAAAAGACGAAAACAAAAGGGTACAAGCTCCAAACAGCATAATTCTTCTGTGTAATCGTGCCATAGGTGGCATCTCAGTGGCCATATAACTTGCAATTTTGCAATTTGAGTATTTAGGCAAACTCCCCAATCATCAGTTGGTTGTCTGGAGCCAAAGTATTTTGTAATAATCAAATCACGCCATAGACCAATCTCTTCTATTTTAAGGCCCCAGTCCCACTTGGCTAATAGAGCAAGATTAAATACGCCAAGATGAAAGAAACCCAAACCTCCTGCCCCCTTGCTTCGACACATAACATCCCAGCTAATCCATGGAATTGAGCTACTTCTGGCCGAACGAGTTTTCCACAAGATGTTCCGGCATATGCAAATCATATCATGTATAATAGATTGTGGTGCCCTATACTACAAAAAGAAGTATACAGGCATGCTACTTAGGACACTTTTGATCAAGGTCACTCGGCCTCCAAATGACAAGTACAAATTTTCCCAGGAGATTTAGGTCTATACAGGAGTTACGAGAGTCGGGGTTGCAACCAACCGGAAGGCCAAGATACTTGAACGGAATAGTCATGATTGAACAGTGGAGAACTCGTGCGGATTGTTGTTGCAATTCCGCAGATACATTAAGGCACATAATACTACTTTCTGAAAGTTGATGCGGAGACTAGAAATCAACTCATATAGTCGTAGAACCCCTTTCATAACTTGTACATTTGAGAGATCACCCTCACCAAAAAATAGTGTGTCATCCGCATAAAGTGAGTGAGTGTAGAGGTTGTCTTCGCAATGGATTCCACGGAGACCTTCCATGTACCAGAGTATTTTTTAAAAGCATATTAAGGCCTTCAATTACAATCACAAACAATAGAGGAGACAGTGGATCAACATGACGCAGTCCTCGCTCAAAATTAAAGATTTCAGAAGAGGCACCATTCAAAATGGCCAAACCAGAGGAGGTAGATAAGCATGCTTTTATCCAACCAATCCATTTTTCGCAAAACCCATATTTATCATCATAGATAAAAGAAGCTTCCAATTGACCGAATCGAAAGCTTTTTCAAAATCAACTTTTAGAAAAATTGCGGGCTTCTTCAACTTAGTAATATAATGGATGAGCTCGCTTGCAAGCAACATGCCGTCTTGAATTTGCCGACCTTTTATAAAAGACAATTGTTGTGGTGAAATAAGTTTGTCTACTATTTTCCTCATCCTGTTTGCAAGTAGTTTTGATAATAGCTTGTATGCACTTCCAATCAATGAGATAGACTGGTAGTGACCAAGCTCGGACGGAGATAATACTTTCGAAGCCAATATAATGGAAGTGGCGTTTAAGCCTCTCACAAATCTGCCAAGTGATAGAAGTCCCTAAGAAAGTCCATGTAGTCTTGTTTGACCGTCTCCCATTGTGTCTGAAGGAAGTGAAAGTTGATCTCGTCGGGACCTGGGTTTTTATGGCTTGAGCAAGACCACAACATCGCATATATCTCTTCTTCCTTGAATTCTGAGGTAAGCATCATGTTATCATGAGCAGATAGACTCCTCTCACAATCAAGAACGAGGCGTGGTTTAGTATAATCGAGCTCTACAAAAATGTTTGGTAAAATAAGAGAGAATACCCTGTTTCAAGATAGGTACCGAATCAGTACAAGCTCCATCAAAAAATAGACCCTGAATGTTGTTCCGGTGACGCCTCTTTCTCATAAAGGCATGGAAGTAACTGGAGTTCCTATCCCCCTTTGTAATCCACTTTGATCGAGACCTCTGATACAATATGGAAGATTTACGATGTAGAGTTTCTTTCAGCTGGGAAGATATTGGCTTTTCGTTCTAGCACCTCGTTTTGGGCAAGTGGATGGATTTCACCTTCAGTGTCAAACCAATTTAACTTCGCATTAAACTCTTCAATCCACCTTGCCAAATACATCATGATTCATTTTGTTGAGCTTTTGTCGCAAATGTCTAATTCGACAATGCAGAATATATGATTTTGTGCCGAAGAAAGAAATCGCATTCCATGTGCCCTTAACAAACGAACTGAAATTCGAGTGAGTGTCCCAACAATTCAACGTCATGAAGATTTTTAGTCCCCAATCACTTTCTGGAACGTGCAGCATAATGGGGCGGTGGTTGGCTATGGAGCGTTCCATTGAAATCTCCGTTAAGTTCGGCCAAAGAGCAGCCCATTGCTCCGAAAATAGAAATCGGTCAATATGGTTTGCACTAATACCTCTCCCGTCCAGCCATGTATAAGAGAAGTGTTGAAGGGGCAGATCAATAAGCTCATTGCCCAAGATGAAATCATTAAATTCCAGCATGTCCGGAGTGGGGCTTCCGGTAAAATTCATACGTTCCTCAGCATTCCGAACTGTGTTGAAATCACCAACTAAACAAATTGCAATAGAGGTAGCGTAATAAAAAATACCTAAAAGTTGTTCCCATAAGAGGCTCTTCGCTACCAAGTCTCCACTTTTTGCATATACATTTATTATCATCACCTTTGCATCATTGGATAACCACGAGCGCTCCACTATTAATAAATTCGGTAGGGTCGTAGTTGTTTCAGCCGCAAATGAGGAAGTTGACCATATCGAGATGAGGCCACCAGCCCGTTCGTGAGACGGACTAACCGCCTAAGCAAAATCACAATGACCCTATAATTGCTGAATCAAGAAACAATCCACAATTTCCTTCTTAGTCTCCTGTAAACATAGTCACTCGACATAATAGAATTTTGATAATTTTTTCACCTCCCCTGGCCGTCCCGGAACTCCTAGTCCACGAACATTTATGGACAACAATTTCATTAGGTAACATTAGATGTCTCGACCAGTGTCGCGCCTTGCGGTTCACCGGCTGCATCCCGTTCCTCCATCTCAATTAAACGTGATATCATTATCTCATCAGACTACACAGTGTGTATCCCTACTGATTTTCCAAGGGACCAGATGAATGTAGCTTCCATTGCTTCTTTTGAAAGCGTCTGAGATTTGCGTTGCCACGTAATGCTGTCCACCGAGTCAGACGGGTCAAGTAAACTTGGAAACAATTTCGTGACAGGAGTTATTTGTGGCTCAGATGGAGTAAGTAGTTATGCACTAACTGGATCCGAGACTGAATTGAGTGGAGTAGCCAAAAGCATATAAGGATGCGCCCTGACATCTCGGCTAGTTGAACAAGAATATTTCTTTTTACGTTTCATTTTTTTCGCCGTGAATATATACAAATCAAGCCCAAAAGGATCCTCATTTATCATCACCTCCTCTTGTCTCCCTGAGGATCCGGCTGGCATAATTACTGGTACCTTCTCCTTCAAAACAAATTCACAATCAACCACACACTCTACAATGATCACATCAGATGATAGAGTAACATCAAGCATATTAGCGATCACAGCAGCCATGTTTGTTTGAGAGGGAAAATTCAATGATGGTTCAAGTAGTGTATCAACCGACTTAATGGCCTCAGAAGAGGGATTAATCTGTTGTAATATCGGAGGTTCCTCTGGCTTTAGAGCAGTCATTGAATGTTGACGCACTTTAAGAGCAGGAGGGTTCACTTGCAATTTCTCCCAACCACGTTTATGCGTTGTCTCCTCAATCATCGAAATAGAGAACCATTCATTTTTTAATTCCACTTTCACCGTTTCATCAATTGGCGAGTGTCGCTTCACCAGAATAAGTATCCTAGCACAATGCATCGAGCTACCCCCCCCCCCCCCCCACTGTGTTGTTGTCAAGGCGGATGAATGTGCCAAAAGTAGAAGCAATCTTTTTAAAGAACTCAGCATACCAACGATGCAATGGGGTACCTCGGGCATGCAACCACGCCGCTCAGGTACCATCATGCCGTTCTTTTCTCCAAGGTTGATCCCCCACTAAACCAATAAGCCCACCAAAGCCAATCTCATTATCCAGTTTATTTATAAGAGCATCAGTTGAGTAAGAGATCATAACCTCCCCACCTTCCAATTTAATTAACTTCCCGTCACTCAATCCATGTTCCTTCAGATTCACCATAATTGTAATCTTCTCAACACCAGCCATAGGAATGCCAATAATACACGATTCGAGCCATTTAGCCTCTTGAGGGTCTGCCTCAAACTGCGCCACTTTCTGGCTAGGAGTAATTGCTTGACCCACATCTCTAGTATCACCAGGAAGATGTACCACGACTTTGGATTTACCTCTCATATCATCAGAAGTCAGACGAGTAGGGGGTTGTTGACGAACTCATTTCACCATAATCTTACATGATCCCATCCACAACCCCGTCATATGTTTCTCCAGCTCAAACACATCCGAGACAGGGGCAAAATCGGACAAAACCAAAACAATGGGCTGATGACGACTGATTACAAGGGATGAAGACATCCCTAATTTCTCCTAAGATCATGACCATACGGCGGAGATCAGCTTCTGTACATGTAGCCAGAAAGTTCGACACATGAAAGGAATCACATCCCGCATGGAGACATTTGATGTGGTCTGGAAACGGTGGGCGAGGACATTGCTCTTCCTGACCCTCCACGAAGTGCTGGCGCTTACAACGCTACATTTCCCAGCCATCTTCAGTCGGAGCAACCCCCTCCATAACCACATCTGGATTTTCCAATACTTCTACAGGGTTTGATGTGCGTGACGACATCAACTCGTCCGAGTCTTGCAACAGTCCTTCAGTTATGTTCACCCCACACCCTCTTTGCCCTTCATCATCCACACGTCCTCTACCAACTGTCACACTAGCATCCGCCCCATCTTTCCCTCCTCCCAACAGTATTCCCAAATCGCCCACTCGAGGGTTAGCTCCCGCCACTGTTTGAAAAGGCGCTACGAAACAGAGTAACTCCTCCTTCAAAGGCCGTCCCTTAACCGATTCACCATCATCGATCGTGAACTTCGCTATCCCCTCACTCACCACCACTCCCTGATCACGTACACCGTCGCCAAAGAACCGGAATCACCGGAGCATTTATTTTGTTTTTCGCGAGCCATTCTCTTCGTCTATTCATCATCTTGGTTATGACTTATGATGTGGGGAGAGTTAAATTACTTTCTAGTTTTTTTGGGGCTAGTAAATTGCCCTGTAGTTGATTTTCAACAATGAATATGGATTGCTCTTAGGTAGCGTTTGGTAGCCGGTATATTTTAAACCGGCTATGGGATTAAAATTTGGTTACGGTCGGTTCCCATTTTTATAACCTTGTTTGGTATGGCCACCCTGGTTTCGTTAAGCGACAACAATCTTGTTTGGTGCCGAGGTTTACAAATCCAGTTTTTCTAGGTTTAGGAGTCAGCTATACTTAAATTATCCAATTACCCCTCAAGACCATAAGATTTGTTCATTCATCATTGGATTCCGACAATGATCCGGAAGCTCCGGTGATCGACGAGAACGACGAGAAGAATTGTAAGCCGAAACTGAAGAAACCTGACAAAATCCTCCCTTGCCCTAGTTACAACAGCTCCGAGACAAAGTTCTGTTATTACAATAACTACAATATCAAACAACCACGTCACCTTTGCAAGAACTGCCAGAGGTACTGGACCGCCGGCGGCACGATGCGGAACATTCCGGTCGGAGCTGGGAAGAGAAAGAGCAAGAATTCAGCTTCTCAGTACCCTCACATAACCTTCCTGGCAGAGAGGATTGGTGCTTCTTCGAACGGATTTCAGAACATCAAATTCGAACAGAACGGCACCGTTTTGTCGCTCGGACGAAATTTAATCCCAAACCCTAATTCCATACCACCTCCATCCCCAGCCGCTCCAGCGCCGTTGATCCCCTTGACTTCCCCCTGGAATTCGACGGTTCCGATTCCAATTCCGTTCCCGATCATCTCTCCTCCAACTTACTGGAACTGCAATCTTCTCCACCAGTCCACGCTAAGGAAACATTCAAGAAATGGAGAGATCAAAACGACATACCCGATCGTCGTTCCGAAAACGCTGAGGATCGATGATCCAGAGGAAGCTGCCAATTTCACGTGCACTGCCCTAGGGTTCGCGTTTGAAAATGGATTTGGGGAAAAATTGTCGAACTTGTCTTATACGTGGCAGGTTTGTAATTCTTCGATGGCAGAGGGGTAATTTGGTCATTTCATATTGTCGATTCGCATTGGTTCATTCCGGTTTCCGTAAACCCTCAAAAATTCGAGGGTTTAAAATGGGCCTGCAAACCGAGTGTAACCCTGCCCGATGAGTAAGCCTTCGGGCAGGGTTAAAAAATCTCGGGGCACCAAACAGGGGTCACGGTCGATTGACGTCGTTTTACTCATGGAAAACCGGCCTAAACCAGGCACAAACCGGCCACCAAACGCTACCTTAGGGTTTGGGGTTTAAATTTTAGATAATTCCAACATTCAAGCATATGATTCCAAAGATTATAACACATATAATCCAAATCCTAAATCCTCAAGAGAATTTTATGCCACCGTAAACAATTGGAGACACATATGCCAGGATTTAGGGTTTAGATGGGGATTTAACACCTTTATCTAAAGTACCTTGATTTAACTAAAGTCATGGATAGCTTGTAATGGAAGAAAATATTCAAATCCATGTGAAAAAGTAATCAAGAAATTGATAGCTAATTAATTAACGTGGTAGCTAATAAATACTTCATTTAGGATAGATGTCCTAAAAACAAATAGAAACTAGGTCTCTATGTAGTCTTTTTAGGCTTTGGGTCATTTAATTAAATTAACAAATCTCGTTACCAGCTCTAGTTTTAGTAATTAATGAAAAGTTTCTTGCAAGATAAGTGGCTACAGCCGGAGTCACATCTCATCATCTAAGGCACCGTTTGGTATCCTGATAAGCATTATCCCACAAATATCCCGATAACGGATAACCGAGTGATAACTATTTTTGTCCTCCGTTTGGTAACGATCCAACAGATTCCAGAAGATATTCCAAAGGTTCTATATTTGTGGCTGACTACATATTATAAAAACTGTAATTGATTTGTTTTTTTTTTAATAAAAATTTTGCTTAGTAAAAAAACATCATCTAAGGTTCTTTGTTTTTTCGTAGGTCATCTAAGGTTTGTTTTGTTCCTCTAATATTAGGTGATTGTTGTGTGATAAACCCTGGAATCAACTTCAATAATATGTTCGGTGTCACCAGAAATTTTTCTGGGTCGAATGATTATAATCCACTCGACCCAAAAATTTGTTTGATTATCTAGCCGTCCACTTCCAATGTGATGAGTTATTATAAATTATCACAAGTGTGGGTGATCAACGAAAATAATTCGACCCAATTATTTTTCGGGTGAATACAAAATTGATAATTATAGTCATACATCTACTGAATTGACAAAACAAACTGATGAACAAAGTTTCTTAAATCAAAGGACTTGTACACTTCAAAATTCGACAAAGTCTTTCAAGATGAGAAACAACTTTAGAACACTTGCACGAGAATCTTTTTGAGCTTGATACAAAAATTACACATTAATCCCTTTTGTTTGCCTCAAATTCTTCCCAAGAAACCGAACCTGAATACCCCTGTTGAAAGTTCACAAACTCTTCCTCTTGCTGCTACTGAGACGATACGATCTGATTTGTATGAGACGGCGAATTCTGATTCGCGAATGAAAACCCTAACCCTCCAGAAGAAGATGCCAATTTCCCAAATCCAAACCCCCTGACGCTCTGCTCCAAAAGCTGTGCATAGTGAAGAACGTTTAGGTACGTTTCATGAGAAGAAGGTGTCGTGAGAATTTGATCGTGTGAGAAAACATTCAAGATGTCTCTTGTGTTTAAGTCTTGTTGTATTCAAAATCTGCTATTTCTTGAACCCTCTCAGGGAAGTTTATCTTCGCCTTGTTTCCCTTGAATCTGAGTGCTGCTTCGTCGTATGCTAGAGCTGCGGACTCGGCTGAATCGAATGTTCCGAGCCAGACGCGGCCTGCTTTCTTCGGATCACGGATCTATGAGGCCCATTTTCCACCCAAACGCGGGCGAACACCGCGGTAGAGACCGCGACGGGGTTGGAAGTAGGCCATGGGACTATGAAAGAACATATAGTGGCGGATGTTAGAATTTATCTCACAAGGGTTATGAACAATAATATAAAATAACTTATAATATATTGTGGGCTTATAATCAATCACCTTGGTACTAAGGTTTTTACGAGAGTGACCCACATACAATTGTAAGTTGACCCATATGCGCACTCGCACCCAGGGCCCGAGTCTGTTTACTGTTGGGCCGGGTCTACTAAACATTTTATATGGTATCAGAGCTGATATGGCTTAATAGCCCAGTAAAGATCCAAAGGGCCTATGAGACCACCATTGCACAAGCCCAGCCATATATGAAATGGAGCTCTAATTTTATATGGTATCAGAGCTGATATGTATTAATAGCCAAGTAAAGATCCAAAGGCCTAAGACCCACCATTGCACAAGCTCAGTCATATATGAAATTGAGCTCTATAAATCAACTTATAAGAGATTGTGGGCTTACAATCAATTACCTTAGTACTAAGATTTTTAAGAGAGTATGCCACATACAATTATAAGTTGGTTAATATGCACACTCGCACCCAGGGTCCGAGCCTTACAGTGGATTCAAACATTTTGATAAAGAAGTACAAAAAGTTGTTAATGGACGAAAATTTGTTAAGGAGATCATATGCAAAAATATACTTAAGTTTGCTAAGAATAATTTGTTAAGTTTACATGTAAATTTTAGGCCACATGATAGGGGTGGAGTAGGGGTAGGGGCACAGTCCTTCACCCGTTACCCACTCCAAAAAACTTTTTGTAGTACAATTTTTTTACAAAATATTTTAGTGTAAACTCATCAATTCGAAATCCCGACTCCTTGCCCCTGTACATGATGATAAGCTAACAAATATTTCACAACCTCGTGTTCTTGAGTCATGCAGGCTCTACTTCGGACAGATTTTCTTCTGTAATTTATGCTCGTCTATTTTGAGCAAAAAATTAATTTTAACTGCTTCACAATTTAACTTTTGTTTTTCTCATGAAACTAATCTGAAACAACTTCTTTAAAAATGCATCTGTTAAACTGTTTTAAGCAAGTTTCGAAAACAATTTTTTTGTCGATCAATTCTATTTTCACCAGCTTTCGTAGACACTTCCAAATTCTCAAATAATACTTTTAATTATTTTCTCTAAACTTGATCACTTTTTAAAAAGCACAAGTTCTCCCTTATTTTTAAATGGAATTATGCATTAAAAATAAAAATGACGTTTTGGCCTAAAGCCATTACAACACACACAAATTGCCCAACACCAATCGGGCACTGTTCTATCTTAGTCTTAGGTACGCCCGCCCTCACTCTCCGGTTGCACATACCTTCTTTCATTGCCGCCAATCCCTTGTTTTGCAAAGAAGTCTGCTATATTTTTCCCTTTCCGGAACGCAGCACAAGCTCTCCCAAACACACCCACTGTCTAACAATATAATTTAACCTCTAAAAATTAGTGATCTATTATTGGTCAACGGCTATAAGGATGTTTAATGCGGATTATGTTACAGACTCAAATCCGGGTATTTGATTGACAGAAAAAAATGTTTGACCTTTTAAAACATGCCAAAAAAAATCACTTACACATATGCGTATTATCCTGCATACCTTGTTCTCTGGCTCGTAGTTCCGGACACTGCAGTGGCAAAGCTGGCAGCTGATGGTGGTGCGGTTGCACATCCAACAGCGGAGGAGATCCGAGGGCTTGAGATAGTACGTCGACAATCGAGAAATTCAACCGATCATGCATAAAAGCGGGTTCATAATCATGTCAGCGAGAGAATAGTTGGATTTTCTCTTGTTGTCTGATGCCTTCAGCCATGTCCAGACAATGTTCTGTAATTTTTGGAATATATCCTCTGTATTTGTCTCAATATTCCTAATATGCACACTGTTTCTTGTCGACCAAATCAGTCACAGCATTGCTTGCACTACTGTTAACCAGACTTCTTTCTTGATTGAAACTGGGCAAAGCAACAAAAATTGGGGGAGCGTAGGTACCTGGGCACTTAGATGAAAGATTTGCAGCCACTGCCCTGTTTTCATCCATAACTTCCTGCTGATCGGACACATGCAGAAGAGGTGGTGGTTGTCTTCTACCTCCTCCTTGCATAATATGCATGGAATACTCTGCCCATGTGATATAACTCGCTCTTTTTTGCAGGTTTTTCAATGTTGACAACCTGTTTTGAAGTATCCTCCAATTGAGGAAGGATACCTTCTTTGGGACTTGTTTGCACCATACTAGCTGCAGTTCCTTGGCTTCCTCCTCTGTGAATGAGTTCTGGATTTGTTGCAGCATTATTCCGTATGATGCTGTGGCTGATATGGTTTCTTGTTGATTGGTCTTTTCATTCCTCAATAATTTTTTAATGCTTTCCTTTGTCCGAGGAGTCCCATATTTTGTTATGGATGTGAATGCCCATTGAATTAACTTAAGCTATACTTTGCTTCCATAACCAAATGTGAATGCAATTTATGTTAGAGACAGTTTTAGGGTGTGATGTTTCTATTTATTTAAGTAGTTGTTTGGTATCAATCATTTAAATTTCGCCGAGACTTTATAGAATCAAACCCTGGTAGCTCAAGTGGTGAGAACTACACTTTACAAATGTGAGGTCCAGGGATCGATACCCACCTGGGTCGCAAAACGGAAACGGCTTCTTTGTATAATTACAGGGGTAAGATCGCGTACATCAGACCCCCCAGACCCCAACTTAATTGGAAATATACTGGGTAAAGTTGCGTCATAACATCTATATAAATTATAACTTTTATATAAATTATAATTTTTATATAAACTTATTTATAAATTATTAATCCTAAACCCAAAAACATGAATAATAAACCCTAACTATATAATATAAACCCTGTTTATATAAACTTATAAATTTATAAGTTTTATATAAACTTGTCAACTATTTATAAACTTACATTTATAAAATTCTTAATTTGGTAAAAGATTGATAAATTTAGACTTATTACAAAATTTATAAAAAATAATTTTTTAATATAATATTTGTTACGCAAAATAAAAAAAATTACAAAATTAAAAAAATAAATCCATTGACCCGGAGGGCTAACCCAGCGGGTCAACCGTGTCGGATCCGGCACAACCCGGGAGGTGGCACGAAGGGCGGCACGGGACACGTAGGGCCGGGATGGGTCAATCGTGCCCGGTTAGCCCACCGGGAAGGGCCAAGGGCCCGGGTCCAGAAATTTTGGACCCGGGACCGCCGGTCCCAGGCATGCCGGTCTGGGCGGCCCGGCACGCCCATCTCTACATGTGATCTCTTAAAAAAAACAAGGCTTGTGTTGTGGTTCTTTGAACTTGATAGTTTTACAAGTTTTCTTTTTGTGTCATTTATATCACATTTATATCATGAGAATTGTGTACTTAGTGAATTGATTCTTTTTCTCTTTGAAGACATTTGCTTCAAGGTCATAATATGCTTTTTAGATAATTGAGAATTTCATTAAAAAATAGACCAAAAGCCAAAGAAAGAACAAACAAAAGATCAGATACAAATGCTACAATAGCCTCAACAGGAAACATAGTGGTTTAAAACATAACCACTGTTAATCACCGCAACTATCTTCTACGCAAGATTATAGGACAGCATAGCCAAGGATAGCAAAACCATTCAGTGATCGTTGAGCCATCGTAATTCATCTTATGTGCTAATATCCAGCTCCACAGATTATATTTAATGCTGTCCAAGTTATTGCTAAAACCGCTCATCGAGTCGAAATGAATTGCGTTTCTCTCCATCCATAAGCACCAAAGGACTGAAAACCACACTGCTTTCCAAATTTCCAGACCTTTTAAACTTCCAAGTAATCCCATGTGAGCCTCATAATGTGACAGAATGTTAGTTTCTCCCACATAGTCCAACTGAAACTACCTGTAGACTGTTTTCCATAAATCTGCAGTATTTTTACATAGCATGAATAGATGAGATGTAGTTTCTTTAGTTGTAGCACACATCATGCGCAATTGAGTAAACGGATAAATCAATACGCCACGAGTTAACAGATTGTCTATGGTGGGCAGCCGCTCTTGTATAGCACACCGGGCGAACATCTGAATCCATTTCGGAGGTATTTTGCACTAGATTTTTGCAAACTGTGATCTAGACAGAGTATTTGATTCTTCAGAACAGATTATAATACTTCTTTAGGCAGATGCTACTGTGAATATACCAGACAAGTCACCTTCCCTAAGCCAAGCGTCCATCTCTGTTTGAAAGACAAGAAGCCTTGTTAAAATACTTTTCAGTTCATCAAGATTTTCTGTTTCACTATGACGCAGTGAATGTCTGAAGGAGAGATCCCAACACACATTTCCTTGTGAATTCAGGTACATTTCTACCACTCTTCAATCCTTCTGTGTGTTGAGACGAAATAGTTTTGCATACCTGAGAGCAAAGCAACCTTCTCCAATCCAATTAAGACTCCAGAACAGGGCACTGTAACCCGATCTCATGTTTAAACTGAACTTACTTTTGAACCAATGCTCTGCTACAATTTTCCATACGTCAGACCAGTAACATGAAGTGGTATCAGGTATTGAGACTAAAGACCAGTCATTGAGATGATCTAATTCTTTGTAATACTTAGTGTAAGATCTCCGAAAGCTATACTACGTGTTATAATGCAAAATTTGTGCGGAAGCGTAAACATAAGTGTGTGTTAAGCATACATAACAAAAATTTCAGAGATCTTTTGACC
>JAOWBN010248762.1:0-11705 GCA_028565015.1 Pinguicula moranensis | reverse complement strand
CTTTCTTCTTAAAAAAATCATCAAAATATATCTCATTAAATGTGATAACGGCAAGATACAGTAGAATCATATCTCATGACACCAAAAAAACACAAAATTGAAGCATTGCAAAGGCCACAGCTGAAATTTCAGTCTACTAATCAGGTCTCATAATTTGTACTGAAGCAAAACCTTCCTAGGGTGAAGTTACTCACAGCAATTATAATTTCTTTAGGAAATAAGCTCTGAGAAAAATATTCATCAAGACATTAGTTTGAAACACAAACAAACACGAAATCAACCATAAAACCGAGAATTAACAGTCAACGGTTGATACCAATTTCAGATCAAAACAATTGCGAAGCACAAACAACAAAGGCCAACTCAATCAACACAGCTCAAAGCACCGAATGCCTAAAATAGACACAGGAGAAAGGAAAAAGAAATCCGATCAGAGTTGGAAAATAAAAGCAAAATACAAACCTGGATGTTCATTGCCTTCTTGTTGGCATCAAGCTGGCTCCCTGCAGAGAAATAATCAGATCCGACCTTTTAATCTGACAAATCCCGTTCCCGATTGCATAATCCCACATCCCCGAAAAGAAAAAGTGATCGGATATAATGTTTACGATACAAGAAAAGCTTTACAGAAAATAGAGTTACCCTTTGAACCTTTGCTCTTCTCCAAGTTTCTTTCACGAGCCATCTTGGCCTTCTGCCCATTGCCGCCGCCCATCGCCTGTATCAGATTTTCTTTTCTTCCTTTTTTATGCTATCTCCGGACAAAGCCTTTTTCGTGTCCTTGTTCTCATCTGCCGACTGCCAGCGGTTGGGGATAGAACGGAACGGACCTTTAAAAATAAGTTTAAAGAAGAATGAAAAAATCAAAAACAAAAACAAATCATACGTTTATCATAAATTCTCAATTGCAGAGTAATGAATAATGAAAAAAAATATATATAGTAGGTGTTATGGATTATTGAAAATCAACGATTTCGGCGACTAACTGACCTAACATTTATATTAAATAATATTGAATAGTATTTGATAGTGGTAGCATTAATTGAAGGTATATTATTGTCGATAATTCGTTCTGAATAAATAAGTATACAAGATGAGAAGAAAATGAAAGAAAAAAACAAAGGCTGAAAGAAAGAAATTGTGAAGAAAACTCGCTTTTATTCTTTATAGTTCATTTTCAAGTACCAAATTCCTTATTGTATTTACACAATTTATTAATTAGTTAATAACAGTTGGATGCTTTCTTCTCGCCTGTTTATCCAAGGGTAAGATTAAACTAGGAAAACTGACCGGAACCGGATTGGACCAGGGATTGACAGTCCCCCCCAACCAGCTGCTAGCGATTGTATCGTGGAAAATTGACCAAAAATTTAAAAAAGAAATAAAAAACTAAAAAATAATTTTTTTAAAAAAAACAAAAAGCAGTTTTATGGCCGCTCGAAGAAAAAACAAAATAAATAATTTGTTTTAAATTCGACCCGGCGATCTCAACAGTAAAAAAATTGATAATTTTTTTACACAGCTATAAATACCATACTCACCCATTCATTTCATTCACGCAAATTCCTATTCTTATTCAGCTATTGTTCTACTATTAGCTCTCTTATTTTTGTGTACTTTACTTAGCAATTTTTGAATTATAATTTTTTTTTCTATAGAAAAAATGTCGATGAGAATTATTCCTTCTTTTTTATCCTCTAATTTCGACGACCTTATTCATTTTTGTGTTTTGCACGATCTTCATTTTGAGTTGAGAGATTCGGGAGAAATACAATCGGAGGAGGAGGAGGAAGAAGTTGCTTCAAATCCAAGTTCAACACCTTCTTCTTCTCGTGGCCGTGGTAGTCGTCCACCCCGTCACCCTCCTATGTCTCAAAATAAAGAGCGAATCGAGGAGAAAATGAGCAAATCTTCAAATTTTTACAAATTTTTTTAACAAAATTTCAAATCCGGAAAGTAGTGTTAGGCAAACGAGCTTGGCCCATCGCCGCTCGTACAAAATTGGTCCGTGCTTGGCCCGCCAATTTTAAAACGAGCATGAGACAACTACTTGGACACAAACAGGCAGGTTTTGGCCGCCTGCTACCAGTTTATAATTTAAAAAAAATTCAGAGCGGCCCAAGCCCAAATCCAGTCAATTACTCATTAGTCAATTCGAGTCTGTTCTGACTTCTCAAATCTGCCTCTTCCAAGTTCAAAATCCAGTCTTACTGACCTAAACGGCTAAACCCTCGCTTCTCCTATGCAAGTCGATTCAAATCAACACTCAACTATGTCGGCCACTACTGAGTACTGAGAATTGATGGGAACGACAAGTGTTGACGAAGAGAATTGTTTCTTGTGAGTTTGATTTGAAAATACACAAGTTTAGTGTTTCTGTTTTTGGTGTTATAAACTAGCTTTTTCTTTGATTTAGAGTGTTTTTGGTTCCACAAATTATGGCTTTAGAGTTGATTTTCATTTTTATTTCTACAAATAAAGTTAAAGGATTCCGAGTTATTAAAAGTTTTACATAGTTTATTGATATGTTATTTATCATCATGTTCATGTTTTCTAGTGTAATATCCTTGTACGGTTAATTTTCATTCGATGTGGTACTCTACTGATAGTTATCTATATAATGAGTTAAATTGTTAATGAGTTAATTTTCCTTCATTGTTTGTTTTTAGTTTGGTTATGTGTGTTGGCGGTGAAGAATCACACGATTGAAGAATCACGAGTGATAAGAAGTAAGTTACTATCTTTCTACAAGTTAAATTGTTAAATTGCAGCTTCTGATCAGTTTGAAATTGAGTAATCTATAAAATGCAAAACGTAAAATTCTTCATTTACTCATGTTCATATTTCAAGTTTTTGAAACTGCTTTTGTCATTATTTTTCTTTTTCTGTTGTGTGTCAAGTAATGAATTATGAAACAACTTTTCTTCATTTTATTGTGTGCACTTTTCTAAGCTACTGATTTCTGGGTTCTCTATTATACTGATAGAAGAAATTTCTTTCATGTATTTATTCCCGCAACTAATGTTTATTGAGTTGACATTTCCAAGGCGGCAATTTTATAGGGTACTTGTGGATTGTGGTCATACAATCACCAGAAGGGATTACCACCACAAGAATTGTGCTGACTGCTGAGAAGGTTTAATGATGTCTTGAAGTTGCATGCTGCTGCAAGTTGAAACATTTGGCTTCTTTGATGTGGCATGCACTGCAATACCTTTTAGTTTTGAAATTAGTAATAAGAAGTGGTTATGGTAATAGAATTTTCTGTTATAGGTAAAGCGACATTTAAATGTTTGTTTGTTGCTTGTTTTTTGTTGTGGACTTTTTTTAAATATTTCAATTAGTTTAAATGTTTTATACTATTTTCAAAGGAATTTAAATGTTTTAGATTGTTTTTTCAAAATAAATTTAAATGTTTTAGACTCTTTTCCAAAGAAAATTTAAATGTTTTTGACTGTTTTTGGTTCTAGATTGTTTTTCAAATGAAATTTAAATGGTGTAGACTTTAGGCTTTGTTAAAATGTTTTAAACTTTATTATAGGTTTTTTTATTTAAAATGTCTTAGACTTCATTATAGGATATTTTCTATTTTTTTTAAAAATATTTTAGACTTTACTATAGGCTATTTTTTAAAATATTTTAGACTTTATTATAGGCTTTTTTTTTAAAAAAGTTTTAGGCTTTATTATAGGCTATTTTTTTTTTAAAAAAAAGACTTTATTAGAGGTTATTTTTTAAATGTTAGACTTTATAATAGGCTATTTTTTTTAAAAGGTTTAAACTTTATTATAGGTTGTTTTTTAAAATGTTTTAGACTTTTTTATAGGCTATTTTTTTTGCTTTTTTTAAATGTTTTAAACTTTATTATAGGCTCTCTTTTTTTAATGTTTTAGGCTGTATTATAGACTTTTTTAAATGTTTTAGATTTTATTATATGCTATTTTTCTAAATGTTTTAGACTTTATTATAGGTTGTTTTGTTTTGTGTTGTTTTTTTATTTTCGTTGTTTGTGCTTCTGTAGGAAACTTTATTAAACATGGATGACCATTTCGACTGTGATAATGATATCAATAGAGAAAAAGTGAATGAGAGTCAAGAAAATGAAATACACCCATTCGCACAATGGAGTACAACTACGGGGCTTGGTAAGAAGCAAAAAATACTTACTTCCGAGGTATGGAAACATTTTGATAGGTAGGAGAAGCTAGTTGGATGACTTGACTTTGTGGAAAGCAAAATGCCATTACTATAAGCAAGAGTATAATGGGAACACAGTAGTCAGTGGTACTGTAACGTTGATGAGGCATGTAATGAAATATAGTCAAAAAAATGGTGGCATGGATTTAGGTTCTGTAAGTCAATTCACACTACATTTCCTTGCTGATGGAAAGGTAATTTCTTGGCGGTATGATCCAAAGGTATGGAGAGAGTCTTTGGTTGTCTTGACTGCACATAAGATGGAACTCGACATATCTAATGCTGAAAAGAGCATCCGATTACAAGCTTCCACTTGGACAATATATGTTGAGCGCACAACTGCATGGTTCCTCTTCCTCTCATCCCCCTTTAGTATTGACTTACTGTGATGGGGAGGTTGTTGAAAAAATGGTCAAATTCCTTGAAGTGTTCTATGAGGTCACAACTACTTTGTTTGAGACCTATTACCCTACATCTCCTCTAGCGTTGTATCAACTCCTAATTATGGCACATAATCTTTATTCACATAAAGAAGATAAACATATTGGGGGTGTCGTGTATGCGATGAGGTAAAAGTATTTGGACTACTGGATTACTCCTCCGTTGTTATATTCTTTTGCCTTTATTATGGATCCTTGGACGAAGATGAAATTTTTTGAATTATCTTGTTTGAAGATGTGGAGTTGGATGGGTATAAGTGATGAAACAGGTATTGTCAAGAATGTTGAAACTTCTTTATTCGATATGTATAGCAAGTATGAGAGTAGGTTTGGAGGACTGAGGAGGATTCGACCACAGGCACATACCAGAAAGACAGTATTGGCATTTGACATTTTGGGTACCGGCCTTATTGACTCACCGTCTGGTTCGCGGGATGGAGTTTATGGTGGTTAGTACAATAAGTTGAGTCGATATCTCCATACAAATTTTGATGTGACTGATGACATCGATAGAGAGCAATTAAATTTGTTACAATGGTGGGAGAGACAAAGGTCCAAGTACCCGGTTCTTTCACAAATGGCCAAATATCTATTTTGCATTTCAGTGTCCTCAGCTTCATCGAAATCTGCATTTAGCATGGTGGGGAGGATTGTGGAAGAAAGGAGGGCTAGGTTTACTTCTCAGATACTAGTGATGTTGACTTTGATTAAGGATTGAGAGATTCAAGATGATAGAATTGGGTGTTTTGGCTCACTTGAAGAATATTTTCTTGATGACGATGCTGCAGAAGATGCTCCTCCTGCTCCTTTTGCTCTTGCTCAATAAAGGTAAATTATTTAATACTACTGTATAGGTAAACAAAACAAACTTCTATTATAATTCGTTATCTCTATGAATTTTGATATTTTATCAATGTATGTATTTTTTAAACAAGTTAACTAAAGGTTTTTATCTTACTTTTTTAAATCTTATGCAACGATCATCTTATGGAAATGGTTTTATTCAAGCTTGATGAAATGTCTTAAACTTCTTTACCATAACGAATTTTGGTATTTTATATTTTTTTGTTGGTGTTTTTTAAGCAAGTTAACTGAAGGTTTTTTCTTACTTTTTTCAGATGTTACTGGACTTCAAGATGTGAATTGATCTTATTAGGCGAATATCTTTTGGAATTGGTTTCGTTGAAGCTTGATGAACACGAAATGTTTGAACTTCTATCACTTGTTGTTGCTGATTTTTGTGGAACTTTTTCGACTTAGTCTTGTTGAACTTTTTGGAATTGGTGGCTTTTGGACTTTTGCTGTTGGTTACAGCTTATAGATTTAGGACCGTATATATTTTACTTTTGGTTTTGTATTTGGTAGTATTAAACAGGGCAAATATGTTGAACAAGTTAAATAGGTTAAATAAGCTAAATAGTGCAACGGGCTGGCTAGCTCTTAAATGGACGAAACGGGCCGAACCTATTTTGTTCGTTTTCAATACAGGCGGGCTTTGCACCGGCCTGTTTACAAAATCGGTCGGCTAACATCGCTCATTTTAGGAAAAAATGGATGGGGCGGGCTGGGTATCATAGCCTGCCAACCCATCCGCCCTGCCCGTTTGCCCAACACTACCCAAAAAGAGTAGATGACTACTTTTTGGTGAAGTGTTATGTAAAAAAAAAGGTACAAAATTTTTTATTCGTAATTTTTTTTAAAATAAATTTTTAAGCGAACTTTTTATTATAAATTTATTTATGCACGGATTTTTATTTTTGTATTTAAAAACTTTAATTTGAAAATATTTTTTTATAAGGTGGAGGTTATGGAACATTTGCGAGACATGTCCAAGGTAAATACCCAATAGAGTTTGGAATCAATCATACTCAAATCCAACTTTCAAAAGTTGGCGTTCTAGTGCCGGTGGAGGTGAAAGTGGAAGTACATATTCTTCTAGTAATTTATTTTGATTTAATCAAAATAAGAATAGAGAAAGTTTAGTTTATTTAAGTTGTTCGGAATGTCTTCCTTTTAGATTTTGAAAATTATGTACATATATGTTTAAATTCCGCATTTACTAGAATTTCATGTAAATCATACACTAGCGATATTGTTAAATCTTTTATGAAAAGAAAATAATTTTTGTAAATTTTTTCATCTTTGGAACAAAAAGTTTCTATATGTAGCGATAGTTCGATTATTGGCAAACTCATATTTATATGAAAAATAACTTGTGATTGAATAGATGATGAATGAAATATACAAAAAAAAAGATACTGGTTTATAAGATGTTTGATAAATCACATATTGTATAAATATATGCACCATGATTATGCTAATATTAGAAGAATATAGTTTACAACATAATATATATAATGTTTCTTTTGATAATGCATCTAATAGTGATGCATGCATAGATGGTTTAAAACATTATGCAATATTTTTTGGTGGTTTTTTTCTCTCTCCATATTATGTCTTTTGTCATATTTTTAATTATATGTACAATATGCTTTAAAATGTATTGATTTAAGCGTACATCCCATCAATAAAATCATCAATTTTTTGCCTACTAAACCTAGAGTAATGAAAAATTAGTTTAAAGTTTGTAAAAATAGTAATGTTAGGCCCATAAATTTTTTTCTAAATGTGCTAATCCGTTGAAAATTTTACTTCAACAAACGATTCCCTATAAAGATTTATTGTGTAGTTTTATTAAAAATAGATACCGATATATATATATATATATATTTATATATGTATATATACCTCAAATCCATTGGACTGAGTGTGAAAGGTTTTAGAATTATTAAAGTATTTTAATGATTACATAAAATTATTATCACACGTATATAAACCTGCTTTAAACCTTATTATTCTCGTTTGTGTTAATGTAGAATTCATTATTACATCTTTTAAAATAAACTAAATTTAAGAAATTGTGTAGATGTTATTAGTGAAAAATGGTGTACATATCTTCTAAATATACCAGTACTTAACTCCTCGGTTGTAAGATGGTTAGACTCCTCAGATGGTGTATTGTTGAGAAGACCTAGTTTTTTAACTTCTTGGAGCTTGCATTGTTGAGAGGATATCTGTATGAGGGATGCACTCGGTTGATGTATCATGGACATGGTCAACAGCCCCCCGTAAGCTGAGCGTGGGACTGAAGACCACATGAATCTTGGATCGAAAAAACTTGAAGGATTCTCGTGACAAACTTTTGGTGAATAGATCATAAACCTGAAGATGAGATGGAATGAACTGGGTGTGAAGGGTGCCAGCAATAACCTGTTCTTGAACAAAATGATAATCAAGCCCCATATGTTTAGGAATAGCTTTGCTAACTTGGTTGCATGTTTAACCTCCCGCCGGCTTAACTTGGCTTTCTATGGGGTTCTTTTTATACTATTTGACGATAGAAGAAGTTAGAGAAAATGAATAATCTCATCACCAATACGCATACATGTAGGCTTGGTCGTTAACCATATAAAAGTAAACTCAAGTGAGTGAAGAAGTCATAAAATTTCCTAACAAATAAATAGTATAAATAAAGCGTAACTTAGAAGCAATTATGTTTCAAATGGATTATTCATTTGCAAAAGAAAAAATCTATAAAATAAGTAAAGTTAAAGAGTCTAATTCAAGACTGCAATTCAGGTAGGGTTCAGTATACCCCGACTGTCCATTTTCAAAAATGGGCTTTGGAAGTTAAAATCGGACCGACCCATTTTAAAAATGTACCAAATCTATGTCCGCACATTTCGCCTAAGCCCAAAATTGTATGCGCCCATTTTTAAACAGACGAAAATCGATTAAAATCATTTCCACCCATATCCACACGTTTTTAAGAAAAAACAATCAATTTAACCCTAATTGTAAACTTATATAAAATTTTAAACTTAATATATGAACTTATTGTAAAATGGAAACACTTGTTATTGAATGATATCATTGCATCACATTTGCACGATACATATATAGGAGGTTTGTCTATTAAATTTCAGTGCTTCTATTTAGTGAAGTTGCTAGAACTCTATATATCAAATGGCGCAATGCATATTGGGTCGCAACAGAAATGGTCTCTTTTTATAATTACAAGGGTAAGGCCGCGTACATCTAACCCCTCATACTCCAACTTAGTTTGTAATATACTGGGTACATTGTGTTGTTATATATATAGGAGGTTTGTAGGTTTGTCATAGGTGGGAGAAGTTGGTTAGTGGGAGTTACGTAGTCACCTAACTCCATTACCCAACACTCCCCTTCAAGATGGACGAAAGATATCAACTAAGCCCATCTTCTTACAAAGTCTCTCAAAATCTAGGGAACTAAGGCCTTTAGTCAACACATCAACAACTTGTTCTTTGGTGACTATGTGACTCAGTTCCAACAACCTACTATTTAATTTTTCTTTGATAAAGAATCTATCAATCTCCACATGCTTGGTTCTATCATATTGTACTGGATTGTTGGCAATGCTGGTAGTTGCTTTGCTATCACACCACAATTGTAATTTCGGATCTGGATTCACTTGAGTTCCATAAGTATTGATCCCAACTAAAGCATTTTAGCAATGCTTAAGGCCATGACTCTATATTTTTCCTCAACTATAGAACGAGCAACTACTGTCTGTTTCTTACTCTGCCAAGAGATTAGATTGCTTCTTATAAACATGCAATAACCAGACGTGGATCTTCTATCATCAACACAGCTAGCCCAGTCCGAGTCGTAGTATTTCTCGATATTCAGATGTCCATTCTAATCTGAAGATCAACCATTTTCTCGGTGCACTCTTCAAATATCTCAATATTTGGTGCACGACATCCTGGTGACCCTTTCTAGGGTCATGCATATACCTACTAATCATACTCACAACAAACGCTATATCTGGTCGAGTATGATTCAGGTATACAAGTCGACTGACAAACCTTTGATATTGCTCCCTATCAACTAACTCGCCTGCTTCTACGCTCAACTTTAGCCTCTAGTCAATCTGCATTTTTGCGGGCTTGCAACCCAACATACCTGTCCCCTGGAGCAAATCTAGAACATACTTTCGCTGGGATAGAACAATTCCCTTGGGCCTACGAGCTATCTCAATCCCAAGAAAATACTTCAACTCAAACTCCTTGTCCAGGGTCACCTTCAGTTTTGCAATCTCGCTCTTATCATCACCAATAATGATCTCATCCACATATACTGCTAGCGCTGTTATATGACTCCCATCATGCCTGCAGAATACAGTATGGTCGGCATTAGTTTGTTGATAACCCATGCAAATCATGGGCTTCCTGAACCTGTCAAACCATACTCGAGGAGATTGTTTCAAACCATACAAAGATTTTTCAAGTTTGCAAACCTGACCCTCAGTCTGACTGGTGCCAAATCCCAGAGGAATCTCCATGTACATCTCTTCTTCCAAATCACCATGAAGAAATGCATTCTTCACATCAAGCTGATGCAAGTTCAACCTTTATTCACTGCTATAGAGACTATAGTTTGGACTATACTCATTTTTGCCACGGGTGCAAATGTCTCATCGTAATGAATCCTATACACATGGTTGTATTCTTTGGCTACCAGTTGTGCCTTATAGCGCTCCACTCTGTCCTCGGGGTTCTGCTTCACAGTAAATACCTACTTACATCTAACAACCATCTTACCAGGTGGTAGTGGCACAAGACGTCATGTTTTATTCTTTGTAAGAGCCTCAAGCTCCTCAATCATTGTTGCTTTCCATTTCAAGTCAGCTTTAGCCACCTGCCAACACTTAGGAATTGAGAGAATGTCCAAAGATGCAATGAATGCTCCATGTTCACGAAGTATATGGGAGTACGTGATAGAATTAGCAATATCATGTGGATAAAAAATATCAGAGGAAAAATCATATCCGTTTGGTGGAACCCTTGCATTGCTGCGAGTGGTCCTCCTAACAGTAATATCATGTACAGGAATATCAGTACGACGAATAGGAATATCAGTGCGAGGAGTAGTGTCACCTGAAGATGAAGGTGCCCCTGGAGTCGAAGCAGGCAAGGACCTTGGGCATGAGACTGGTGCAAGTGACTCTAGAACCTCTCTAGTCTCCTCTCTCCTCTCATGCTCGTGAAATGTAACATCTATGCTCATAAACAAACGTCGCTCAATTGAACTCCAGCATACATATCCCTTTTGGGTCACAGAGTATACCACGAACACACTATTGATACCCCTCGGATCTAGCTTTTCAACCCCTGTCCTATTATCCTATACAAAATATACACAAGCAAAGGTTCTCAATTGAATAGTGTTCCCTTTAGTACCATTCCAGATTTCAAATGGAGACTTCCAATCTTACACTCGAGATGGTATCCGGTTAATCAGAAATGTGTATATAAGAACTGCTTGTCCCCAAAAATATGTTGGGACATTCATGGTGAACATCATACTTCTAGCCACATCAACAAGATGTCGATTTTTTTCTCTCAGCTACCCCGTTTTGCTATGGTGTGTATGGGCAGGTAGTTTGATGTTTATACCCTGTGATGACAAATATTTTGTGAACGCTCTGTTGGTTTATTCTATTCTATTATCAGATCGCAACCCCTTTACTACTGCACCATATTGCGTTTGTATTCCTTTGTGAAAATCCTTGAAACAGAAAAGTACATCACTCTTGTTTTTCATTAAATATAGCCAAGTGACACAGAGTAACAATCAATGAAAAACACAAAGTAACAAAATCCATTGAATGTTACTGTTTGACAGGACCCATACATCCGAATGTATCAAATCAAAAATATGCAAACTCCGACTACCAGAGCTAACATAAGAACTTCTAGTATACTTGCTTAACTCACAAGCATCACAAATTAGTTTTTCTTTGTTCATTGTAGCACATAGGCGAGGATAAAGTCGACTCAAAGTCAAAAAAGATGGATGACCTAATCGCCTATGGTGAAGTATAAGGTCTTCCACAGTACTATCTCCTCCAGTTCTCTCCATGATGAATAAAAGAGCTGAGTCTAATTGATACGATCTTCAATAGAAGCTTTGTTCTTGTTACCAGCTTATGCAGAGTATTCAAATTCACATAAAGATTTGGAT